>JANHFP010009231.1:14482-26816 GCA_032468135.1 Calamaria suluensis
AATCAAATCATATTAGGAAACAGTCAATATAAATCATAAGGATGCAAGCAACAAAGTTACAGTCATACAGTCTTAAGAGGAAGGAGATGAGTGTAGGAATGAGAACAGATTTGGTAAATAGTTTGACAGTGGTGAGGGAATTATTTGTTTAGCAGAGTGATGGTGTTCAGGGGAAAACTGTTCTTGTGTCTAGTTGTTCTGATGTGCAGTGCTCTATAGCGTCATTTTGAGGGTAGGAGTTGAAATAGTTTGTGTCCAGGATGTAAGGGGTTTGTAAATATTTTCACAGCCCTCTTTTTGATTCATGTGCAGTATACAGGTCCTCAATGGAAGGCAGGTTATGGACCAAAAAGTAAATAATGGCCTGGTAAAAAAAAATCAATTTGAAAACCGATGTTCAGTTTCTCAGAGGCTTTATGAGGAAGCCTGCAGTATATTCACTGAATTCTGTCCAGGCTTTCTTTATTTAGTTGTCAACTTTGTGGTTCTGGGAGGCTTTAGCAAATGCAAAGAAGAGGCTGGGACCTTAGACTTTGGGCTGTTCCCTTGGAAGTTTAACAGCATTTCAAATTTTGATCCTGGTTTGTTCAGTCACTTCCCAATGAAATATTATGGTGCTCTCCCTCTGTTTCAAGCTGTGCTGTGCACTTAATTTGGGAAGGCTAGGAAAAAGCTTTTCAAATACGTCAAGAGCCTGGCAGCCTATCACGTTCACCGCATCAATTAAATATCACCCTCTCTTTGCCTTTCTGCCCACATTTGGCTTTGTTTCCCCGGAGCCCCGGTGGCTGTTTGGATTCTCTCAAATGAGATTACTCTAAATGGCAGCAGCGATTAATCAAAGGAAATCCGACAAACGAAGCTGATGTCAGCCTTGCGCTCATAATGTTCGCAATCAAGCCTTCGGTTCGGCTTCTTCACGATGCATGCTGGGAAAAGTCATGTCCTATGAAGGCCGGCATATGCACCATTATTATTATCAAACAGAGGCGGGGGGGGGGGAGGGGACAGACAAGGATCGCAGTTGGGGAAATATTCACTAATTCTCATTTTAGCATGTTACATGCTACAGGATTTGCGGTCATTTTACTACTTCCAACGTAACTGGTTTCCAGATGCATTTCTTCTCTTTGCTATATTTCCCCCAAATATACAGATAATTTCACCAGATAGGAATCGGCTAAAAGAAGGAAGGTCGGTGTCAACCCCTTCCCTCGCCTTCCTATTCGACTCCTCGCAGAACCGTATTATTTCTCTTGCACCAGAATTTTTAAAAAGATCTCGCCATAAAACTGAGAACGGTACTAACAATAAAGGAAGAGTAAAGAATAGCCATCCCCGGCGCCTTCTTTCCATCGCAGAAGCCCCACAATATAAAAACCTTAGCCCGCCATCCCCCCCCCTTCTCTCTCTCTCTCAGCCGCCCCGACATTGCTTGGAGCTGTCAAAAACCACACGGTTGCACTCACCGTTTGGATCCGGTGAGCGCGATGCCTGCGCTCTTCTGGCCCGAGTGCGCTTTGCTTGCCCAGAGAAGCAGCGGCTGAACGCGTGTGTTGCGGGAGCTCCGTGGTCACAATTTTTCCTATTCCATCCACCACCACCCCACCACCCGCCCTTGCTGTGCTTTTTCTCCTGTCCGTGGCGTGTGCGTGAATGGTTGCCAGGATTCCCGGAGGTAGATCGCAAACCCTGACAGCTGGGCTTTTCGCCTCCCGTTACGCAAGCTGAAGGGAAGGCCCTCAAAAGCAAGGATGCCCAAGCCGGCTTTGATTTCTTTTGCTAATGTCTCTGGAGTTGACCCTTCCAGATAGATATGAATTCATGTATATAAATGAAATTCAAGTCAGCAAATGCCAACGCTATCTACACTATCCTGCAGATAAGGTAAAGGTGTTATGCTAGAATTGTCATCATAAATTGAGGACCCTTGAGCAAATATAATTTCCTTTCCAGTTTCACTTACGCTATTAGTTTGGATATTCTCTTAAGGATATCTTGCTTCTCCCCCCCCTTTCCCCCCATGAGACAATTTGTTAACCCAATGAGATTTAACCCAATGAGATCCCTTCAATCCCAGTCACATTGTTTATTGTGGCTGCAGTTCTGTACTGTAGCATTCTACAATCTTGGGGCCTTTCAGAAGTGTGGCTTTTAGTTTCCAGAATTTTTAGCATTAGCCATGATGCCTAGCTACTGTATGGTAACTAATAGCCACATAGGATTCAAAAAAAAGTATGAGCTCTTTGATGCTATTAAGGTTAGACTTCTAGTTATCTAACCATATGCTGGAGTGAAAATTTCAGTTCTCTTTAGAATGCTGTAGGGTTGAATAATATAGATCCTCTTTTAGATACAAAATAAAAAAAATTGTTTGCATTCAGTATTTGATTTGGTATCAATATATTGTATTTCAGTTCAAAATAAAGGTTTTCAAACCTTCCTGTTTGTTCCATATAACTAATGTGTTTGCCAAAGTTTAGCACAGAGCTTCAAGAGAGTCAAATGTATTTCCTGGATAGGGTTAACACTTTTAAATCCCTACCACATGATTTGTTCATCAACTAAGACAAAGTGTGACTTGCTTTTGGCTTAGTATGTTGCATGAATTCAACAATTTGCAGTTTATTCAACAATGCACAGGATAAAGAATGTGGATTGCAATGGTGCATGAAACATAACTCTTCTGTTTTGTTAATGATCATTTTATCAGTATGGAAAATCATGTCTATGGAGGTTCTCAGTCATCCAGGTCATGATGCTTTTTCAAGAGGCAACTGGACTTTCTTGGTTTTTCTTTGAAGACATTTCACTTCTCATCCAAGAAGCTTCTTAACTCTAACTGGATGGTGGGAAATGAAAGGATTTATATTTCTTGCAGACAGATGGCCATTTGCATTCTTTTAGAGAGTTGCTGAGGCCATTTTGGAGGTTTATCTGTATCCTCGGGGTCACCTGAGTAGTGAAATGGGTGTGAAGTCACCTTGGAATTTCTGAAATGCTACTCATCCTTCTTGGATAAGAAGCAAAACATCAAATAAAAAAAGAAAGTCCAGTTGCCTCATAAAAAAGGCCTTTTGGGACAACCATGACCTGGATGACTGAGAATCTTCATAGACATTAATTGGATATAAACAGCTTTTCATGAAAGCAGTATATATGCGTTAAAAATCTAAATACAACATATACAATATAGAAAAAAATAAGCTTTTTTATTTCAGAGGTAAGAGTTTTTAGCATTCTTCTTTCCAAACTATACTAAAATTCTATTTCAAATTTAAATAATTTATATATGGTAGACAACAATTATGAATCATTTCAATAGGGCAACTTGATCAAAATGTTGAGCATCTAAACAATATGGCTTTATACAATGTATCTCAATCACGCAACACTTCTTATGAATTATACAATATCCCATATTATAGTACAGTCATAAAAAAAAAGAACTAGCAAGTTATTTCACTACTTTTTAGCCCCCATCTCCCCAGTATAGAACATAAAACAATGACATCCATTCAGCAGCTCTGGAACATTCTTCCATTTGCTGTGCTAGAATTCTCAATACATCTCTACTCCAATTGTAGAACATGTAATGAGTTAATAATGTACCTAACATTTTACTGAGTCACCATTTGTTTGAATCTACAAAAAAGTGCACTGTCCAAAGTATGAATAAAATACATTTGCTGTTGTCATAGAGGACCTAAATTACCACTCCCAGAAATAAATTTTACAAATACAAGACTTCTAGATAACCAAATATTACAAAAAAGCATGGCACATTTGTGAAACTTAATCCCTAAATTAAGTATTTTGCAAATGTAGTATTAAGCTTTTTGTTTTCTAGAAACCAATCCCTTAACTGTTTATCTCTGAGTTAAGCTACAGTTAACAGTCCATCCAGGTTCTCTTCCATAACATTTGGTAAAACATAAAAACAAGTACAAAAATTAGGGCTCTTGAAATAAATGCTACTCAGCAGAACTTATTCAAACTTCATTCACTCAACAGAACTTCAAGTGTCAGTCCCAAATAAATTCAAGAAAGAGACACACTTAAGACAATTTAAAGAAAGATAAATGTTGGATTGATCTTTTTTGCCAGTAGGGATTGTCTGAGTGGAGCCCCACTCAGAATGCCCCCCCCCCCCCGCACAACACAGCAGCATTTGCTTTACTGTTCTGGAGAATTCAGCACACCTGTGCAGATTTGGGGAAGCATAAGTTACGTCAGGGGAAAGCAAATTGACACCAACAGCTTCCACCAGTGAGATCTGTCTGTGACAAAAGTCTTCTTTCATGGGGAACCAATTCTGAATCCAACATTTTCAGTTCTATATTTACAAGCTTAGATATAAAAGCACAGAAATATGGCTGGGATCAAACCATTATAAATCAAGAGGCTTGACAATTGGAAGAAGTTTTGCTGTGGGGATTGGGTTTTTTGGTGATCCTCTATACCGAGACTTTGTTCCTGCCATTTTCCTGAGAACATATTTATCAGGTGTACCCACTGAAGCATTTAAGCATGTGCTCATTTTCACAACAGTTTTTGGTGCTTCATGGTTAGTTAAGTCCTCAAGGACAGATTTGGAATTATTATTAGTTTCTTTGATGGTTTGCCCTGATGAATATATCAAATGAGGATAGGATTTGGGAAAGGGAGCCAACTGATCATGTTTTTCTTGGCATTTCAGTTTAGAAGGTAGTGAATTTATCTGTGAATTGTCTGTAGTTACTGCATAGGAAGACAATGCAGTTTCGTAGCTCACTGATTTAGCAAGAGAAGTGCAGCCACCACCAGCTTGTTTATGAGTTTCCAAGAGGGAATTTATTCTCCTTACAGATTGACGGACTGGGGTACGTTGAAATTTAAGCACTGGTTTACTTTTGGTTGCAGAATGAGGTTCGTTTAATGAAAGTTTGTTGAACCAATGTATATGATCAGCCACTTTTCCTGAAGGGGAAGATGTAGATTTGTCATAGGATTCCGTTTCAAGAAACAGTTGGTCATTTTTATCTCCATCTTCTGAGAAAGAGGTCTCTTTCTTTGAATTACAGTATTTAGATTTCTTTGTTGGACAGATAAATTGCTTACTTGATTCCACTATCTCTTTCTGCACATTATTTAATTGAATAACATGAGATGTCATCAACTGGTCTACTTCTTCTAATCCATCACTTTGATTTAAAATATGGATTGGATTATCACTCTTATTATTTTGGAAGAAGAGTCCATTAATACCGTTGACCTGATCAATAGTATTTGATTTAGTGACTGGTTTTGCAAACTGAGGTTCCTCCTTAACATCTACTTTCTTATTTGTTCTTTTAAAGGAATCATTTTTTAATTTTAGTTCTGGCTTCTTGAATTTTAATAAATTTGATGTTGAAGGCTCCATTTCATATAAATCATGAAGGTTGCTTCCAGATTCAGAAAATGCTTTCTTAATTCTCAGTAGCATGTGCTCAGTTGAATTATTTTCATCCTCACCAAAACATGTTTTTTGTTTACGGCTATCACATTCACTACTTGCAAACATGGGCTCAGTAGGAATAACTATTGGCTTTCTATTGGCAAGAGCAGTTTCCGAAGAAGAGATTTCTGCTTCAGGACATCCCATTAATGAAATCCTGGTCTCCTGAGAGTCTGTGGTTGCAGGACCAATCCAAGACATTCGATAGTTTGCTGCAGTATGACGGCTTGGTATTTGTAAATTTTCTTCTGACTTGCTGAGGTTTTTCAAACCTTAAAAAATAGACACTTTAAAAAAAATCAGCAAAATCAAAATTGTACACATTAAATGAACATTACTATTATAATTCCAGATAACATATCAGAACTCTACTTTTATACTATAGTACCATGTAATATCATTGTTACAACTTCACTGGCCCAATCAGGTTACTAAGAATAAAAAGAGCCATTAGTGGACTAGCTTCAAAAGAATGTATAAATATAATAGTCATGCCGTTCTGGTCTCTGTTTCTTAACTTGGGGACATATTTTACTTCTCCCATGTTAATTCTAGTGCCATATATGAATTATGAAGGAACAAAAACCATAATGTTTGGAAAATGAAGCAATCTGCACATAATCATTCTAGATATTTAGATTGTATATTTAACACTGAAGTGTCAAATAGTAACATGCTAGGAAAATAATTTCTGGTTATTTTATATCTCAAGATATGACCAGAAGTAATCCTTCTATTCTGAAGTGCAAATCTGTATGCGTGTCCAATTGTAAATGCCTTAGTCTCATTTGAAAAAGGGAAAATACACCAATAACATGCTACTGCTGCCAGTATGACACAGTAGGGAACATAGTAGCACAGATTTTTGAGAAACCAGATACATCTGGACTGAGATTGATTCAGCCTCTCTTAGGCTTATGGATAAACTACTGATAAAGACCTCTCAGTTCTAATAGTGACTTTCTTAAATTCAAACAGTCTACAAGATAGTCAAACACTGCAGAAAACTAGCAAAAAAAGAAAAAGAAGTATGGTGGTCATCATAGTGTAGAAATATATATTAATCCTGTGAGATTCTGCCCAACCAATAATTGTTGGAAGGTTGACATGTAGCAGGCATGATTAACCTTAAAGATCTCCATGATCTTATGGATTTTATGCATGATATATGGATTTTTATCCTTTTTCTCAACCAAATAGATTAGATCAAGAATTAACAGTATAATCAGCTACAGCCCTAAAACTCCCTGCATCAGTTATGTTGCTGAAGTCCAAGAATCTGGAAAGTACTTGATTGCAATGTAAATAGAATGTAAAATGCAATAAACATTTAAATATCATATTTTACCCTAAACCCTCACTCCATAATGTAGTGCAACACAATACTATTGCTCCTGAAAAAGGCTTGCTATATCAAGGTTTCATTGCATTTACCCTTTTTAATTATAGACTTACCAACACATGGGCTTAACAATGTTGCAGTCTTCATAGTTCCCACTCCATTTTCTTTATCTTGATGACCAGCAAGTCGGTGACCAATGTTTTCAGATCTGTGGATATCTTCATGCTCCACTGCAGTATTCTTACAATTTAAAAAAAGTTTGATAAAATTTTAATCAGATGCTTCTTCTATTTTTCTACATTTTCATGAACATAGAAAGCACCTGGGGGATTTCTAACAGAAAATCACACCATAAGAGAGAATGGACTAGCAGGCAATGGCTATTAATAAGAAGAGTGTGACAAGAAAAGAGGAATGAAAGCAAGACTAAACTGGTAAATACAAACAATTAAGATATTTAAATCAGAAAAAATAGCAAACATCTTCATGGAGATGATGTCACTAAGCAATTCTTCAGATTTTTAGACTACTTACCACACACCCTATACCATACAACAGATTGGATTACCCTTCAGTCTTACAAATAATAAACCAATAAGAATAGCCAAAGGTGCTTTTCAAGAGGCAACCGGACTTTCTGGTTTTTATTTGAAGATGTTTTGCTTCTCATCCAAGAAGCTTCTTGGATGAGAAGTAAAACATCTTCAAAGTTAAACCAGAAAGTCCAGTTACCTCTTTAAAAAAGCACATTTGGGACACATGACCTGGATGACTAAGAATCTCCATAGATAAGAATATTCTGCAAAAGACTGTTAGTAGCCTAAAATTACAAAAGTGGGCTTCTTACAAATGGCCAGATCAAACTGCTCTGTTCTCCTCTTCAACTTCCAATCATAACCAACTGTAATGAATTGTTTTGTTTGTATGTATCTGTGAATATTGGTTGCATGGAGTTTATAGAAGCTATATCTATTAAAGAATGAAACATGGATTTACATATAGCTATACAGTACCTGTCTGTTGCTTCTTCCAAGAATGAACTTTAATCGTAATGACTTGCGTACCACTTCTTTCCGGCTGATTTTAGGAGAAAAACAACCTGTTTTTCCAGATTCAACTCTGAAAGGAAAGAGAGATAAGTTGACTGAATACTATACTGATGAGAACCAATTTGGTATAGTGGTTAAAATACTGGCCTAGAATCAAGGATATCATGAGCCCTACTCCCACTTTAGGCATGAAAACTGGCTAGATGGCTTTAGGCTAGTCACCTATTCTTTCTCCAACCAATGCACATTATAGGATTGTTGCTCTTGGAAAAATAGGAGGGAGGACTACTGTGTATGTATGTAGGGTAACAATAAATAAAAGTTATATTCTAAAATCAGATAATTTACAAATAAAGTAACTTTAAGAATGAGCTGGTTATAAAATAAAAAATAGCAACAAAAATCTAGAACATCTACTGAAAGTAGGTTGTGGGGGATTCCTAGGTAGATAATAGAACAGTAGTGTCAACTACAGAATATTACTTTTTCATATAAAACAATGAACTTTCAATTAATTCCTGGATATTTCATGTAACTTTCCATTCATGAAACAAAATACTAAAACTGAGAAGACAGCTAAATATTTCTAAATATGTTTATTTTATCATTTATTATGGTAAAATTTATGATTTATTATGAATAATGAAATATTATCAAAAGGATAAAGAGCATGTATATAGGGAAAATATTTTACTATAGTAAAATAACATGGAAACCAAAAGATCAAGTAGCTTTTGAAAAAAAAGGCCATAAGATTTGACTCACTGTATTTAATATTCTTCACATTACAAAATATTAATGCCTATAAATATAACAAATATATTATACCAGGGGTTCCCAACCTTTTGGACCTGAAGGACCACCAAGGTCATACTTTTAAATCCCGTGGACCACTGGAGGGGGGGGAGGCTCAGCACCCTTTTGGGCCTACATCTCTGCCAGTGGGAGGCCTGAGAGAAACTGCCTGGTCTAGGGAGGATGTAAGGTTTCCTGCTGGAGCGGGGGTCCTTTCCAGCCCTGGATTGCTGTCCTGTTTCAAAGCATCTTGTGGGTTTATGGTCTTTCCTTCCTCTTCTCTCTCTTCCTCTTTGTCTCTCCTATCTTCTTTCTTTCTCTGTCTTTTTTCTTTCTATTCTTTTCTCTCTCTTCCTTTTCTCACCCTTCCTTTCTTTTTTCTTTCTCTTTCTTTCTAGTCTTTCTTGTCTCTCTTTGCCTTCCACTTTCCTTTCTCTCTCTCCTCCCTCCCTTCCACCTTCAAAGTTCAAGTGACACCTCTTTCCCTGCCTCTCTCTTTCCACCTTTCTCTCCCTCTGTCCACCTCTTACTCTCTTTCCACCTTTCTCTTTCCCTCCCTCTCTCTTTCCACCTTTCTCTCTTTTCCTCCTGTCTTTCCACCTCTTTCTTTCCCTCCCTCTTTCCAACTCTTTCTCTCCCTCCCTCTTTCCACCTTTCTCTCTTTTTCTTTATATTTCCCTCTTTCTTTCTCTTCCTTTTTTTCTCTCTTTCTTTCCTCTCTCTCTTCCTTCCACTTCCCTTTCTCTCTCTCCTCCCTCCCTTCCACCTTCAAAGTTCAGAGTGACACCTGGAGGCCGAAAATAAAACACCTGGCAGCGCCAGCACCACCCAGAATGTGAGCTTCAGGAGGGGGGGCTGCAGCCTTACAGTACACCACAGGAGGAATCCCGGGAAGAGGCAGGAAACACTCACATTCACGTGCACATTCGCTCACACACAAACTACGTTGCAGGCAGCAGCAGCTGAGAGGCTTCCCTGCGCCGCTTGCCTCTTCCAGGGATCCCTCCCGCACCTTCAACGGCATCTCGGGAAAAGCCGAGCACCGCGGGAATGCATGCAAGAGAGTGAGAGAGAGATTGTTTTCCACAATCAATCTTCTCTCTCTCATTTCGGCTTCTGCTGCCGAAAAGGCAAAGTTTGGTTGAAACTATTCTCTCTCCCCATGCTGAGAGAAATGCAAAAATTTCTCTGTGGACCACCAGTGGTCCGTAGACCACTGGTTGGTGACCCCTGTATTATAACGTCTGTGCCAGGAGAGCCTATTTTAACAACATACCTTTCTACTTTTTTATTGGCAATTCTTTTGCTCCTTCGACTTCTTACATCAGAAAGAGATTTCTCACAAGTATCTGAGGTAGATAATGAAGCTTGAGATGTCTCCACAGGCACAAAAGGGCTATCTACAAATGGAGCTATAGGATTTTAAAAAATAACAGCTTATTTTAAAATTATTCTACTTAAGAATAGAATTTGTATGCATAAAAATGTCACATTGGTCCCCATTTCTTGGTAACAAATTAGAGAAATAAACTATAACCATATTCTTTCATATTCTGCTTAGTCAAACAAAAAAAAATATTTGGCCCAGGAACGTATTCTTTATACAATATTCTAAAAACCACCACATATTTTATTAACATATTAATAGTTTTCATTTTTAGTATTTCCAACTCATCTGAATGTAAGGAAATAATGTCAACGCCAATAGGAGGATAAACCCCTGAAAAAAACAGAACTTGGCCAAATATGGTGTGAACAAAACAAAGTCCATGTTAAAAAATAGACAGGATGTGGCTGGGGATAGCAGAGAAAAAAAATCCTGAAAATTTTTGCAATACATTCCTGTGCAAAGAAAGTTGGCCACCTCAGAATGCTTGTAACTGTTCTGTTTAAGCCCCCTTTTCTTTGTACCACCGGGGTACTACTATATTTATTTATACCCCAACACAGTCCCTAAAGTCTTGTAGTATATTATGGAATATTTCATCCATGATAATCCTCATGGTCAGTTCAATTATTGATGACTTCTTCAAACACATTTATGAATTTGTGTCAGTAATAGTATGTTAAGAATTCAAATAAGTCTTTGACGATTCAAAACTTTCAAAATTACTTGATTTTTTTCTTTTCTAACAATGAAATCTACTATATATAAACTCACTTATTTGTGAATTAAGGCATATGAAATGCTTTGTTAAGGCATGTGAAATGCTTTCAATATTATGTAAATGCTATTAAGAAATGTGAGACATAAAGAAAATGTCATAGTAGTGTTGTTTGTACAGAGTACTTCTGCATTGTTGTCTGTAATAAAGAAGTGTGCAGAGATAAGAATGCGAGCACCCACAGAACATTGCTGAATATTTTTACTCTACCTGATCCAGGTGTTAAACTAATGTTAAAAAGGGTATTTGATAGCATTTCAGGACCCATGCTATGTCCAACAGATCGCCTTTTCTTGCTAGATAAGCGTTGACAAGAATCAGCAGGACATTTACGCTTATAATTTGGAGTAACCATCACTGGAGTCATTGATGAAAAGACTGTAAAGATAAAAAGATTGTGCAGTAAAATATTTAATATGGCAAAACATACAAAGTACAGATTATTAATTGTGTGCAGTATAATTGTGAATAGAAATTATTTTCTTCATCCTGCAATTTGCAATGTGAAGAGAAATAAAAGGAGAAACTGAAAAATGGGGGGAACGGGACTTACCCTAATAAAAGAGGAATGTGGAAAACAGGAACAGTCTACGACATGTATTCTTTCATATTAAATATTTAAAAATTGAAAACAGTATTCCTTCAAGTATGAAATAAACCTAGGGCTGCAAATAATTACGATTTTTAACTCTAATTCTGTTCAGTTACACAAACAAATGCAATGGCTTTCATTCACAGGATATATGTACAAGCCAAGTCCATATAGCCATTTGTTTTGGATGTCCTCATTTGGATTCTAATGCTAAGCAAAGAGCTAGATTTAGTGATTTAAAGAGCCCCTTGTGCATATTGTTACCAGGTTTTGTAATGCTTATTTAATTATATGTTTACATACTTCCTTTCTTCCAAGGTCTGAAGTTGGCCTACCTGAGCATCTCCATTTAATTGCACAATAGCAACCCTGCACGATACATTGGGCTGAGAGAGATTGACTGAGTTATGTCATTTGACTTTCCATGACTAAAAATGGACTGGAAGCTGAATCTCCCTAGTTCTAGTCCAACACATTAACCACTACATGACATAAGATTAAGCAGGGCATTGTCAAATGAAAATATTTCTGTTTCTCTTTCTTTCCATACCGTTTGCCATTATTTATTTAAAAATTGCAACAATTACCATGTTTATTTCCCCTCACACATTAGAACAAAGCCATGCAATGTAACACAAAAGAAGGATTTCTCGTTAGCAATATAAGTAAAATGCTTTTGGAGCATGTATGCAAGCTGAAATATCCTTTTAGTTGTTATAATGGCAAAGTACAAAATGGAAGTAAACTTTAATATGCAGCAAAATAAGCAGGTCATGTCTTAAATGCAAAACTCAATTCAACTGAATAGTATATGAAAGCATTACTGACTTGCTTACATTGTCATATACTATTACAATGCAATATACTATTCCAGTACTGTAACATTAACATGTTCAAGCCTTGCTGACATGA
>JANHFP010009231.1:47372-60618 GCA_032468135.1 Calamaria suluensis
GAGGCAAGTAGTTCCACTGATTAATTGTTCTAACTGTCAGGAAATTTCTCCTTAGTTCTAAGTTACTTCTCTCCTTGTTTAATGAACATTCATTACAGCAATGATGAAAAAGTAACTTTACATCAAATCTGTACATTACTACTTTTGCAGGTCCATAAAACAAAGGAAAGCTGAAGTAACAATATAAATACAGTTGTAGTTTTATCTAGCTACCATATTTTATGATGACTTTAGTGAATTATACAGATTTTTCTTTGGGGTATTATTTAAAGCTCTTCCAAGCTACAGAGTAAGATGTAATTTCATTTTTCATTTTTCTGAAATAGATTGTTCTAAGAGATGCATTGTCCAATATACCCAGTGACTGATTGGCTGTAGAAAGCAAGCCTAACTTCAATAATCTTCATCCAAAGTACAAGAATATGTTAGAGTCCCTTAATTTATTTAGCATACAGCTAAGTTTCTCCACACAGAGGCTATATTTTATTATTTGATACTAACAGCCGTTTTACTGGAAGAATACTTATAAATAATAAATAATAAATAAAATAATAATTTTATTCTATTGAACAAACTTCCAATTTTACTCCAAAGCGAAAGTCTATCTTAAGCACTATATGAGTTGCATTCTTTATCTGTAAACCAGAGTAATAAGTGGTCATTAATACTTACATGTAAGTTTTGCTTTTAGTGGTAAATAATACTGAAAAATAATATTTCTGTTGATGCATTTTGTAAAGAAATCGGTGTTCTTTTTAGTACTTAGGTTTTTTTGGAAAAGGAGGTGTTATGTCTTTTTTCAAATAATTTTAGAAACTACCTACATTTTCTTGAAGGGTTTGTTCAACTGAGTGAATAATAACTATGATGACAAATGTCCCCTTCTAAAAACCATTGCTGTTTATTTGATTAGCATATGAATGGAGACTCTTGAAAATAAGTGATTGGGATGAGTATAAAAAAGTCAAGGAATAGTTTATCTGCTTTGTGATTGCCCACAATTGAATTTTGAAAGAGAGTTGTTGCAGTAGAAGATTATATATGTAACTCAAGGGTTAAATTGGTTGAATTTTTGGTGCTTTCTGAGCTTGGTTGCTTATTGACAGATGCTTCATTATCCAACTATAGTGCCTTTATCAGAGTTGTTGATTATTCTTTATTTTTTAACTAATTATGTTAATTACATGGATTTCAAAGCATGGCATACATATAATTCTATATTGTCATATAATTTAGATTTTATGAAACAATTTCCCAATAAGTATCTTTAAAAAAAACCACACAATACAATTAGTTTATGTCTAATTAACAAGTTCCCTGGGGTCCTTATATTCTTTCAATTTCTTTTCCTACAATATATTCTTGCTACGTTGTTGTGTGTATTCTTGCAGATCTACCTTAGCCAAGAAAAGAAATTGCATTCACACAAACATCCCCCCCAATGAGCAAAACAAATTAGAAATGGGGATATTTAATAAAGAGTTGCATTAGCAGGAAGCAACATTCCGCCAATATGGACTAATTTCTTAAGCTAAGCAGAGTTAGAATTGGTTGCTATTTGGATCAGAACTTTCCTGAAGATTTTATAGTTTTTGGTTAGATTGAAAAGTATTTTTTTTCACAAAGCAGTAGAGGAAAATACATAACATTTCATAGGGGGTTTATGCAGACACCAGAAAATATACTTGATTCCATATTTATTTTGGCTCCATGTTATGTTAAAGTTCAATATTCCAACTAACACTGACTTGCTTAATATTTTCAGATGCAGATGGAAACCTGTGTAAAAATTACCAGCTCCTGTCAGTAATTTTAACCATGCATCGACTTATCATCGCCTCCTCTGAAATACTGCAAAAACTAATAGATTTATATCCTTTTATATTTTTTAATTAATGCCTTAATTGCTGCTCTAAAGCTGTGATAATACAATGATTTGAAAATAATATTCCATCAAAATATTTTTCCTTTAGAATAGAAATAGTATGTAAATCTCTCTAATTTTTAAATATTTAATTAAACAAATTGGGTCTCAAATGTTCTTGATCTTGTTTCAATCTATGATTTTGAACTACAGTTATAGTAGTAATAGTAATAGACTATTATAGAACAGTAATAGACTAAATAGACTAAATAGAACAGTAATAGACTAAATTTTCATATCATAAAAATATTGTAACAATTGTATGTCTGTGTTTCTACTTCTTCCCCCTCCCCAACCTTGTATTACTTGGAAATATATTTGTATTGTATTGCATTGCAGTACTTCAAAAGTATTTTCCAAGCAGATTTTGTCTGTTTCAAAATGAAAAGTTACTATTCCTTTTTTACATTTACCAAACTAGTTTGTATTGTTTTCAGTTTCTGTTTATATTAATTTGCCCCACAGAATTTGTTGTGGATTTTATTCAAAAACTTTATTTAATTTCAACTTTCTGATAATATATTTGATCAGCTTATTCCTCACGTATGGGTTTAATATATCAAGCAGCTAGTCATTTGTCATATTTTTGAAATTAAAGTAAATGTTAAATACAAGTTATTTTTAATCAAAATAAAAACATATTTAATTTACAAAAAAAAGAATGTTGGGTTAGGTAGGGAGACATAACAAGATATCTCTATCAAAATGCAAAAGAGAAAAAAATGACCTTCACAGCTGAATTAGAAGTCTGATTATTCTATTTATTTTCCTAGCAGGTATATTAAGAACCCTTGGTGCAAGCTAACACTACATGTACCTGATATGATTCAGTCTGTGTATCTGTAGAATTACTGATACCCTTTTCTAAAACTGTAACTATTTCTGGATTTTAATCACCTGGTCTCCTGTAGGGCTCTTGTAAGCTTTTCTATTTTTCTTACATGATTGTGAATGTATATCCTTTGTTTTTAAAGTATAAAGAGAAGTGGTCCTAATCTGCAAAAAAATGAATAGGTTTACTTATCTGGAGCTCCTCCTCCAAACAAACATGCAAAATATATCTAAATTAGAGGAATAGGTTGTGTTTATTTAAACAGAATATAGTTACCATCAGAACTATATTGGAGCCTTCCTGATTTTATCATTTAATTTGGTGGGAGAATTACCAAATTTTAGCAACATGATTTGAGGTTTTTTTCAAATTTTTGGTTAGGTTTGAAGATGAAACTGAGCAGAATTTGGCTGTAGGTATTCTTACATCTAATCTTTCCAAGCCAATACCCCTGGCCAAGAAGGGAATGAAAAAAATTGTTTGCTTGTTTTGATAAATTATACCTCTTCAGGCACTTAGAAGGTTGAGTTGCTTAATGATATAATGATGCAAATTATATAAATCACTGCAAATTATATACTTCCAAATTTGACAGATATTTGTGAACAACCTAATATAAAAACTGTTCTAAGTAAAATAGTATATTTTCATTGTTAATATGGCATTTAATTTCTTGTTTTTCCTGTGTTTTAACATATTTTCCTTAGCATATACCTACATATATGGGTGCCTTGGAAAATAATTCTTTGCTCTGCTGTAAGATATGTTACCTTGTGAGGTGAGAACACATTTATTTATAAGAATTAACCTGCAAAATCTCAGTTTACTAGACCTCAGTGCAATAGTTTTTGCATGTAATGGACCAAATATCTGTGGCGATTTGTATAATTTGCATAATTCCATCAGTTTGTAAATCAAAAATCAGGTAATGTATATCATTTAGCTTCAGCTTGCAGGTTTGTATATTGACATTTTTGTGGAAATGAGCAAAATTTCTACAATGACATACTTACATATTTAATTGACATAATTTGGTAGTTTGTGAATCCTTCTTGTAAATATCCCAGAGCCATCTTTCTTTTTCCTTTTTGTTTGTGCACATTTAGTTGGATATACTTATAGTTCTGGACCTACACATTATGCTTTAGATTGTTACAAATATAATTTTAAGCATACTTAACTGATACTGGGAATGAGCCATATTGAAAATTTATAGAGATAAATTTTGAGAAAACCTCCATAAGATAATACCATAAGAAATGGACAGCAGTCACGTTATAAACTTAACCTAATATATAACAATATTTTAGTTGTTAATTCTTTTGAAATCACAGCATTTTTAAGTTAAATATATATAAAAATAGAAAAATGCTCAGGAAGTGCAATACAGTCATATATATAACTCCAAAAGGGAATATTTCCCTGAAATAAGTAGAAGTATAACTCAAAAGTCTGAAGTAACCACAAATTAAGAAGATGTTTGAGGAACATACTGCTAAAAATGAAAATGCCAGGTATTCATTTAAACCTTTGTTGTTTTTAATATTTTAATAATTTTATATGATAGTTTTGGATAATGATTGTTTTAGATTTATTGTGTCATTGGATTATTGTATGCTACCCAAAGTCACTTTCCGTGACATGGGCAGTCATATAAATTTGAAAAATAAATAAAATTGTACTGAAAAACAATAAAACAGAATATATATTTTAAAAAATAGTCCAACACAAATTCTGGCTAGATTATATATTTCTCTTTCCACCAAAGTAGCTACATTTTTTTAAAAGACCTACTCTTATGCCTTTGCTTTTTCTGGAAATTGTACCTTTAATATGAAGTTCTGGAGAACAATATTAATCCTGTTTTTCCAATCTCCATCCAGAAAGCAGTTAAATCTTCAGGGAGAAGTCAGAGTATCATTTTATGCCTACATGACAAAGAGCAGAGGTCCCCAAACTTGACAGCTTTAAGACTTGTGAATTTTAACTCAGCTATGAATTCTGGGAGTTAAAGCTCACAAGTCATAAAACTGCCAGGTTTGAAGGCCTCTGCAAAGAGCCTCTCACTTGTGAAGATGTGGATTTTAAGTCTACAGTCTGCATAAAGTGATGTTTAGTGGCAATGTTTGAGATACTTCAGCTAACTATAAAACTGCATTCACAAGTATATTACCAATTTTGGAAGAAATGACAGTCAAGGTTCTGAAAGAAAACTGCAATATATTGTTTCTTGAAATAAATATCATTGCAAGTACAATTTACAATTATATATGGTATATCATTGCACGTACAATTATGTATGGCATATAATTGCAAGTTTCTTTCTTTTTTGTTCACAGATATTGGGTGAGAGAATTCTGGATCATGTTTAAAACAGATACCAATCTTACAAATACTATGGAAGAATTTCAGGAATTGGTGAAAGCTAATGGTGAGGAGTTACACTGCCGCCTAATTGACACATCTCAAATGTGAGTGTCAATGCCTTAGTATAGAATCCCCAATAAATAATTTGTATGGGCTTCGAGGTGTGCATGCGTGTGCGTGTGCGTGCATGTCAAAGAAAGGGATGGGGAGGAGTTGGCTTTTTTGTATGAAATGACTTCTTCATTTTATTAAATGGCAGTGGTTAAACTACTTTTTTTAGTTTGTACTATATATCTGGTAATTATAGGTAGCCCTTGATTTAAAACAATTCACTTAGTGTCCGTTTGATGTTATAATAGCACTGAAAAAGGTAATTTATGACCATTTTTCAAACTTACTATTGCAGCATCCCCATGGTCATGTTATCAAAACAATGTAGGATGTTTCCAATATAACTAGGGATATTTTTTATTACCAAGTAGTATATTTTATATACTACTTATATAAATATATACTGTATACTATTAATACAGCACTTGTGTTGTAAGCCATCCAGGGTTATTTGGATAGTAAGATGGGGAAGCATATCAATTTAATGAATAAATATTAATCCACACAGATAAATGTTTTTTCAGTCTGTTGAAAATACAAAGCAAGCAACCTCTAAATGGATAAAATCAGAAACACCCAACAAGTAACATATTGTATGAATTTTAGCTTTATTTTAGCTAATTGCAGAGATTCATGCTGTGAATTAATTTCTATTTTCTAGAAATAATATAACATTGATTTACTAATTCAGTCAGATGATGATACCTTATTAGATAAAAAGAAACAAATTCTAAACTTCTCAACTTTCAAGTACATATAATTTCACTATTTTAGATTCATCTACTGTAGAGATATAAGATAGACTTGCTAGAAGTTATTCAATATTACAGCAGCGCTTATTTTCATTGCTGCTATTTGCATGATTTTGAGACAAAGGAATATGCTAATAAATGTTCTTGCAGGTAAAATTTGATTTTCCTTTTTCCTTCTTTGTAAAGAAATGCTAGAGATTGGTCGAGAAAGATAACCCAGAGAATAAAATCTAACAGCAGTAAGAAACGAAAAGTTTCACTGCTCTTTGATCATCTGGAACCAGAGGAGTTGTCAGATCACCTCACCTACCTTGAATTCAAGTCCTTCCGAAGAATATCAGTGAGTCAATTATTTTTATAATTGCAATTGTAATTTATTATAATTTATAAATAATTTATAAATTATGCAGTTCCTTTGAATAATGCATGTGGTGAGATACGTTCGGTATAAAAAGGTGAACATAATAAAGTAATGGTGCCGAAGCAGAATGCAGTTTCCATCTAATTTTACATTTCTGAGAGCAACGAAAGAGATTGAGTGTAAAGTGGTGCATACTTAATAGTATCCAGTCATCTGTTGTACAACTGACACATTTTCAATAGAATGCAAAGGTAATTAATTCAAATAATTAAAATAGGATCAAAGTTTTATTATGGAAGATATGGAAATGATACGGAAAGGTGTTTTTTTTAACAAGCACACTTCTTAAATATTTTGTTTAGAATATATAGTCTAAATAAAATACACTATTTTTAGAGTCCACTAGTTAATCAAAACTTTGAGGGTGTTGGAAGCATCTCCTTCTCATTTGGTTTTGAAAGTGGTTCAACAAATGCTGTCCTATAGGAAACAACAGGCGGTGGTGTGGGCAAAGTTAGAAAGTGCAACTTTCAGTTATGTGTATTGTTTGTGGACCTTAAAATTTAGTTGGTTGAAACTTTACTGGCCCTCTCTTTGATTATCATTCAAGATAATGTTGTAAATAGATTTTGTCACAGCCCTGTCTGTGTGTTTAAGTACAATTAGCTGAAATTATTGTTTGGCATGACTGGTTTTCTTCCATTTCTAATTTCTAATTAAAAATTTCTAATGATTTAATTTGGAATACACACACACACTTGGGATGTTTTAGATGTTATGCATATGGCTGCCAAGAGTCTTGTTAAACTGTGATTGAATAATTGGAATAGATGGTTGGTAATAAGGAAGGCAGGAAACGTATTTGTAAATGACTACACATAATATTCGGTTTGCTGTTAGAAAAAGTGCTTCTACTTATATAAGGCACAGTATTCCCAAATTTGCCAAATCTTTTTCTTGTTTCACTGTGGTCCATATTCCATATAAAAGAACAGTATCTCTGGAAGAGGAAGATTGGATTAAGTAGGAGTGATTCGCAAAAATTATGTCTTATTTTGCATTAATCAAAGGGTTTTCTTCTAGCAACAAAGAAGTCCACTTAGACTATGGCTCCTTCTCATCCTACCAGTTACAGTGCCCATGCTTATGGAAGAACTATCCCATTGAGATTAAAACTAATAACATAAACTGGCAGGTTCAAAACAAATGCAACTGGTCACATTGAGCCCATGGGGACCAACATATAGTTTTATTTATTTATTTATTTATTTGATTTATATACCGCCCCTCTCCTTACGGACTCGGGGCGGTGCACAGCTAAGATCATTTAAAAATACAGATATATACAATTAAAATTAGTTAAAATAGAATTAAAGTAATATTAATGGCTATAAAATACAACTATTAAAATATTTAAAATTTAAAATTCATTATAAACTCCCCATACGTAATTAATTTAAAATTTAAATTCAGTTAAATTCAGATAATTAAAAATTTGTTTCAAATTTTTATAAAAAAGTAAAAATATAGTTGTTTAAGATAGCAAAACTAATATTAATCAAGAAGGCAAAAATGGAGTTGGATTAATTTATAAGCAAGGACAGATCATTTATGAATATTGGTTCCTTTTGCTTGAAAATGTATATCTAAACTGCTTCAAAGCTGTGGAATATGACCCTGGTCAAAGAATCAATGTATACTTGTCTCCTCATATGTAAGTTTACCCATTCAAAAACTAACTTTAAAGGTTATCACTTAGTCATGTATCAGTATTATTTATTTTGAAGTCTTGTTTCAGGATTTTTCTCATGTGCTTAATTAAAATAATTAAGCACAGGTCATGGAAGTTGGCCACATCCCCATCTCGTAAACAGTAATCCATTTATACAAAATTGATGTTTAAGCTTGTATAAAGCCTATTTTTCCATTTAGGTTAATGGTTGTTGGATAAGAAAAACAAGGCCTTATCTTTTTAAAAAATCAGTCTTGATTACATTGAACAGGCCACTCGGTTGCATAACAGAGTTGATGATAAATGAATGCTAAGATAATTTTGTTTATGTACAAATGAAATAACTATTTTATGCACTGATGTAAAATAAATAAGCATTTGCTTTTGGAAGAGCATATTTCAAATTAGTGTCTATGTTCAGGTTCTGTTTCCCATAATAATTGTGTCAAATGTTATAAAAGCCAGGGGAAGACTTTTAAAATGAGGCAATACACCTCAGTGTGGATCTTGAATGTAAAAATAGAGGGCAAATCTCTGTCTGTATAGAAATTGGTAACTAAAACAAGAATCTTATTTTAGTAGATTTTTTTTTGAAGCAGGTTTCAGCTTGGAGATTCTTACTGTTGGAATTTTCATGTGAAAATACTGGGTTCTACTGGAACTATTTTATATCCACCATAAACACCTTTAAGGGTTTAGAGCATTGACATAGCATTAAGAGATTTTCTAATAATTTTTCTAGACTATTGTTGTTTAAAACTTGCTAACTAGCTTCAGATTATATTTTAATAAATCTATTTCAATTTCCATAAACTAAGTACAGGCAGTTCTCCACTTACGACCACAACAGAGCCCAAAATTTATGTTGCTAAGCAAGACATTTGTTAAGTGAATTTTGCCCCATTTTACAATTTTTCTCACCACAGTTGTTAAGTGAATCACTGCAGTTATTAAATTAGTAACACGGTTGTTAAGTGAATCTGACTTCCCTGTTGACTTTGCTTATCAGAATGTCTCAAAAGGTGATCACGTGACCTCGGGACACTGCAACCATCATAAATATGGGTCAGTTACCAAGCATCTGATTTTTGATCATGTGACCATGAGTTGCTATAATGATCATAAGCGTAAAAAACAGTCATAAGTCGATTTTTTCTTTCTTTTTTTAAAATACTTTTTATTGGAATCTAACATAAAACATAAACAACATATACTTGACTTACAATATAAAAACCTACAATAACAAGTGCAAGAAAAAAAGGAGAGAAAAGAAAAAACAACAACCACAAAACACAGAAACAAAAAAAATGTTTATAACACTTATACATACTATAACGTAAATACAAGTATTACAACATATTGTGTCTCTATGTATACAGTAAAAACAGTCGTCTACCTCTATCATATTAACAATCAGTATTCTCTACTTTATACCTGTATAGTAATATCCTATATATACTATTATTACATTTTTCCTTATCTTATCCAATTACTTATTGTTTGTATTTGGTGTTTACCCATTCATACCATTTTTGCCACACTTGGTAATAATCAGATTTTTCCTCGTTTTTCATTTTTATGGATAACCTGTCCGACTCTGCACACTCGTATTTTTTTTTGTATAATTGAGAGATCTGTAGGTATGTTTAGGTTTTTCCAATTTTATTCAATTGTAATCCTAATTGCTGTTAAAAGATATAAAATGATATATTATATTTTCCTGTCTATTTTGAATGTTACTTTTTTCAGTGCTGTTACAACTTTGAACAATCATTAAGCAAACTGTTGTAAGTTGAGGACTCCCTGCAGAATTTACACAGAATGATTTAAGGGAAAACTATATTTGTTTAAGCTGTCAATTAATGGTTACTTTACCTGAAGTTTCCAGATTATCAAAACTACATCATAAATGGATGTATGAAGGACAATCCGACAATGGAACGCTCAATCACACTTTGTAACGGTATTTCACAGTGGGTACAACTAATGGTATTAAATAGACCGACACCACAGCTTCGAGCTGAAGTATTCATCAAGTTCATTCATGTGGCCCAGGTCAGCTCTGTTATGAATTGTTTTCAATTTGTTGTATTTGTTTATTTAACAATTGGTGTTACATTCAATTCACCATCACCAGCATATCCCTCAAGGCTATCAGTGCCTGCTGCTAAACGGGGTCTTTAGAAGTGCTGCAGTGATCAGTAATTTCCCTTTTTCAATGGGATTAGCTGACATTGCCAGCATTGTTGGGAGGGAGGGGAGCTGAATGGATTGATACTGCGTATTGTATTTAAATTAAGTGCACAAAAGCTGCCAAGACTTGGTACCACTGTCCATAGAAATATGGGAAAAGGAAATGGGCAAAATAAACATATTCCTGGAAGGAGTCAGGAATCTTTTGCAGCATGTGGCTTGATATCCATCTGTTTATATTAGATACGGATGCTAGGCCTGGTTCTGTTATCAGATCATGTTTCCTATGGGAGAGGGGGAAGTGAAAGTCAACGTTAAAAGATCTGTAAATTAAAACAAAAGCATTTGTCTAACTCAGAGCAAGTGGGTTAGATAACTACAGAACAAAATTTTGTTAGTAACACTGAATAAAATGTATTTAAAGCTGTATTAGGAAAAAGTTCCTTTAAATATTATTGAGATAATACCCAGTTCTATTATATTAATCAAAAATACTATATTTATCAAATTATCAAATAATTGTACTGCCTTTTTTTGTTAAATACAGAAACTTCATGAGTTGCAAAATTTTAACACATTAATGGCTGTGATAGGAGGTCTTTGCCACAGTTCCATCTCTAGGCTTAAAGAAACAAGTTCTCATGTTCCTCATGACATCTATAAGGTTAGTTGTGCTTTTTCCTGGTTTTTGTTTATTTCACAATATTCCTATTAAAGCCGTGCAAGCGATTTAGAAAGACACTGGACAAAGTAAGCACCAATTTTCTGAACATGCTGTTCCAAATGTTTAGGTACTGTTTCCTTTTACCAAGTTATTTCATCTTGGTGCCAATTCCACTGGAAGCATCTTTGTTATATATGCATATATGCTGAGATGGTGTCTTGTCATTTCACACCTTTAGCCACAGGTTGGACAACATCTGTGCCATTTTGTTATTCATTTCTGTGAATTATTTCAGAATTTTAATTAACACACCATCTTTCAACTATAAGACATTGAAGACCATTCACCAATGTGTATGATGACCCAACTCAAAGCAATTAACAACCCAACACCAGGAACTTAAAAAACAAACTGTATTACCAAAAGCCCAGTTCCTCCTCCTCGATGCTGGCAGAGGCATGACAATATGTTTGTCAAAGAGTAATACATGAAAAAGATGATGAACTTCATAACTATTTTAAAATTATTATTCTATTGAGCAGTTTGGAAATAATGATTAAGTTCTGGTCAAAGTTTGCCATTGAAATTGTATTTTCAAAAATAGATTGTTTATGCAAAATGCTTAAATATATGGCTCAAATGGCTATAACACTAAACCATAATTTAATAATATCAGAACATGTCATAATGACTCTCTGCAAAGAGGAATGGCAAATTTTAGATTAGCTGAATCTGGATAAGTGAGTTTAATCTTAAATCTGATGACTGAAATTCTAATTTGTGAGTCTGACTTTCAATTGACTATAGGAGGCGTTAATTTAAATTGAAAGCAGAGATTTTTAATCACTTCCTTGGAGTTATGTCCAAGGAAGGGAGTTTGTGAATGTATTCTTATTATGCTTAATTATTACTGCACATTATATCAAAACATAGCTGTAATACTTGTGTTTCCTTGCAAACTTGCTACAGTAATTTATGTATTATATTATACCAAAGTGATCCCAAATTATTAACAAAGCTGACTGAATCTACTTTTCTTGGTTTGCCTTTAGATATTCAATGAAATGACTGAATTGCTCTCATCTGGTAGGAACTATGATAATTACAGACGTGCTTATAATGAGTGCAGTAACTTTAAAATCCCTATTCTTGGAGTACACCTGAAAGATTTAATTTCTCTTTATGAAGCTATGCCAGATTACTTGGAAAATAAAATAGTTAATATGAATAAATTGCATTCTTTGTACAATCATGTCAATGAATTGATACAACTGCAAGAGATAGGTCCCCCTCTGGAAGCTAACAAAGATCTTGTCCATCTCCTTACAGTAAGTATCTATATTTATAGATTTTATTTATTTATTTAATCTGCTTTCACCTTTTTTAAAATTAAACCAGCCTCAGCTATTTTAAGTAGCACAGAAAATTTGAAAGTTTCTGCTCAACTCTATACAATGCAAATATTTAATTTGATAGGAAAGAAATTCCTTTCATTTCTGAAAAAAGCAATGTTAATTTGTTTTCTATATACTATTTAGTTCCACTGTTTTGTGAGACAGTTGCTTAGTACTGTAACACATATTTCTGTAGAATACTTTAGCTAGTGCCAGAAATGGGTTTCATTTATTTTGGATTTTTAGAATTATAGAAGTTCTAAACAAGATTGCTTAAGTGGTTCCTCACCATGAATGTTGAATGGATAGTAGCTGTATAAAGATAATGAACACATGTAGCTGATCAGTATAAGAAGCTGATTCAACATTATTAATACAATTTTGTTTGTGCTTTGACCCTTTGAAAACAGATTTTGATAGCATAACACTCTGGTACTAATAATTATAATTATAATTTCTGATTATATTTCAACAAAATGATACTGCTCAGAATTAATAGATTTTAATCTTCTACAAAGCTAATGTAAAGCTAAGTGAGAGTATAAATACAAATGCATTGTTGTGAAAAATGAAATAGGAATTTAATTACTAGTATTGCCCCTCTAAAAATACTGTCAATATTTCTTAAAGCTCAATTCAATGATTTAAAAGAATCCACATAATAGTTAACATATAAAATAAGGACATTCCTGGGCTAGGCCAGAGATAATGCTGACTGAACTTTCAGTATTATGATTGTACCTCTTCAGGCGTATTGTGACCAGAACTTGCATACCGGGTTCGCTTTAAGGTCATGATTATGATCTTTAAAGCGACCCATAGCATTGGACCAGGTTACTTACAAGACCGCATCCTGCCAGTTACCTCCTCACGACCGGTACGTACACACAGAGAGGGTCTGTTGGGGGTCCCATCG
>JANHFP010009231.1:121360-132727 GCA_032468135.1 Calamaria suluensis
GCTGTGAACGCAAATTTTTCAAGGAAAATATCAGTAACTGCTACCAAGCCAACAGACCAAGAAACATAAAAAAGGGTTTCTAGGATGCCATAGGTAGGAAATGTGCCAAGCTTAATATCGAGACCATGTAAACCTTAATAACCAAAAACCAAATTATTTGGAAGGGCTTTAGGCATGGCATAAAGATTCTTCATTAGATGTACAATGATTAATTTCTGAGACATTTTAGACAGACTTTTTGTTCACTCAAGAATATAAGGGTACCAAGTCTACGTTTTATAACAGAGCTAGTGATATGAAAGTCACCTGTTTCATCAATTATCAAAATGTCTCTATAGTAGCATTCATGCTGTTAACACAGTATGTTAGCCACATAAATTATCTATCAATTCCATCATGAGATGGGCTATTTTGTAGGGCTGTGCAATCCATTTGGAGGTGCATTGATCAGAGCCACACAGAAGCCTTTCCCCTATGCTCTGAGTATGTGTATGCCCAAAGGATACTTCATTTGCAATTGCCACTGAAGTAAAGCTGTGCAGAACTGAAAAATAGCTGTCATCAGGAAATATGTATTCAAGGTGGGGAACGCTGCTCTATCTGTATGGAAATGATTTTTTCACAAGTTCTGCTCTCCCAGAATGCAGCTGTTGAAAGCTACTCTAACAGAGCCATGACGATTAGGTATTCGGCATAGACAAAGGCAGTCAGTTTTCTACCAAAATGCAGTTGCTTTAATAAAAAAAAATCTTTTTTCAAAGTCAAGACATTGTTGATGAAAATAAAATCAGTACAAGTGAGGCCAAGACACAGTCCTATTTGTGGTAATGTCCCATTAAAGGAAATCTAGCTCCATGTAAGATCTCATTACTACAGGCAGTAGTTGTGCTCAATGCAGCAGCATACACAGACATTACTCTATTTACAAATGTTTGATGATACAAAAAAACCTGTCCTCAATTCCAACCTAGAAGGTCTTGGACGGTTTAGTTTGCAGGATGCCAGATAGGCATGTTTGTTTGGACTTGCAAACAAAATGGACTTCCAAGCAGCCTCCTGAATATAATACCAATAGCACTTAAGACTTATTATACCGCTTCACAGCCCTCGCTAGGCAGTATACAGTCAGCATATTGCCTCCAACAATTGGGGTCCTCGTTTTACCCATATTGGAAGGCTAGAAGATTGAGTCAACCTTGAGCCTGGTGAGATTTGAACTGCCAAATTGCAGTCAGCAGAATTAATTGCAGTACTGCATTCTAACCACTGCACCACCGTGGCTCTGTTACCAGTTGAGCACTGTCCACACACGAAATTGGACAGATCCAGTTTGTAAGCATTGGCCAACATAAGCATTCCTGCAATCCTGGAAATGTGCAGTATAGTTACCCTGAACTTTGGCAAGATATTGATCTATATGGTTTTAAGCATCAGGAAGAGCTACAGTAATGTAAAGCAATTTATTTACTCCCCGTTTTGGGCTACTACGAATTTGAATGGGTTCATTCCTAAAAATAATAATTAAAAAAAAACCTAATAAAACAGTAACATAACAAAAATAATAATAATCAGGAAACATGATTCCAACAAGAGGCCCAACGCAAGTTATTATGTGAAAAATGAGCCAAAGCAAATATTTTTATAGTAAAATATAGTAAAAAAACCTCATGGCATTAATGTTTCTTATGGTTTCTATCTCACTATATACAAACACAGATATACAAATACCTGATTCTTTTCTACTGCCAAAGCAATTACACACCTATATTCAATATCCTTCAACTGCAACACTGGCATAGACTACCCATTATCACCTGTAAAGAAACTTATACCAATTTTTAATGCACAACAGAAACCTGGTTTGCTCTCAATTGCTGGTATAAAAATGACTGTTCTATGGTTGCTAGGACATACTTTGACTTTTTTCCAAGACTATTAAAATGTTTCTGTGTGCACAAGCAAAAGGATGCTGGATAAAGGAATAATAAAACGATTCCAGCTGTAACAGTCCAGCAGAACTCAAAGCTGGAAGACAGCTGCAGAGGAAAATAAAAAACAGATTGGGATTTGCTCTTCTTCAAACCTCCTCTCCGCACTTTTCCCAGGATAAAGTTCTGAGGAGAGAACATTGTGCTCCTTCTGCAAATCATGTTAAGGCAGTAATTTAAGAAGTGAAATGAAAATAAGGGATGCCAGTGGCTGTACTTACAGGATCTTCCACATTTTCCAAAAGCATTTTGCTCATCAGCCCCCTTCCTTCTTTAGAACACATTTTAAAAAGATTAAGAACGAGAACATCAAATGTGAAATCATCCCCGCTTTGTGATTTCACAGACAGCAGAGATTGCTTTCAATACCAACAGCGGATGCTCTCCAATTAGTTGCATTCTTCTTGCCCAACATCCGGAATAGCTTTAGAAGAAGCCTGTGCTCTATGAAATATTTTACGTAGCCATTTAAAAGAGGACATTTCCCACATAAAGCATCCGCTAAAAGCATGCGTGAACCACATATAACAGCAGTTTGTTTTTCAGGATCCAAGTGCATGCACATTATCAAAGCTGCCACCTTTTGCCTACTTTATTTCACCGGACAGCTTTTAAAATGTAGGTTTAACTGTCATGTGAGGATATTCAGAATCATGGCTTAAGGCAGAGGTCTTCAAACTTGGCAGCTTTAACACTTGTGGACTTCAACTCCCAGAATTCTGGCTGGAGAATTCTGGGAGTCGAAGTCCACAAGTCTTAAAGCTGCCAAGTTCAAAGACCTCTGCCCTAAGGCCTCTGTTGCTGATCAAATCAGTGATAATCTTTTTACAAATATGGCCAAATCTATTTTTATGCGTAAGTTACCTCTCAATCAAACAGTAATACTGTAAGAGAGCACTCACTTCAAATGCTTTAGAAGATTTAGCCAATTCCTTAGGAGAACAAGCAGAGTATGATGTCTTGCTGCTTTCTGGCATACTCAGAAAGAAAGCTGAAAATAGAAATTATCCTGTCCCAACCACTAAAAGCCATACATGAAAACAGCCTTTATTTCACAACAGCTGGCCAGCATTTTATGACAGGGTCTGTAAGTAACTCCCTTATCCAGATGTTCATAGAACAGGAATATGCCTTTAGCAGCACCCCTTTATTGCAGTTCTAGAAAGTCACTGTTTCCCAAGTTCTATAGATCACAAACTGAAATCCTCATATCTTTCTTCTCACAAACATGGATAGTAGGATTCATAAAGATGCAACCAAATAGTTAAGGATTTTTTTTCTTTTAGGTTAAGGCTCTTAATTTATAGGCAATCTTATGAAAAGCTCCACTAAAGGTAAATGTTTCCCTTGCACATATGTGCTAGTTGTTCCCGACTCTAGAGGGAGGTGCTCATCTTGATTTCAAAACCAAAGTTCCAGTGCTGTTTGAAGACGCCTCCGTGGTCATGTGCCTGGCATGACTAAATGCCAAAGGCGCACAGAACACTGTTACCTTCCCACCAAAGGTGGTCCCTATTTTTTCTACTTTCATTTTTACGTGTTTTCAAACTGCTAGGTTGGCAGAAGCTGTGACAAGTAATGGAAGCTCACCCAGTTACCCGGCACCAGGGATTCGAACCGCTGAACTGCTGACCTTTCAACTGACCAGCTCAGCATCTTAGCCACTGAGCCACCACATTCCTAAAGCTTCATTAAATCATCTCAAACTTATTGGATGACGAGATTAAGAACGCCAGATCAATCCCTCTACTTTTGATTGAAATTCAGTTTAACCAAATTATATATTCAAAATGACTTCTGAGTAAAACCCTACATAGTATCCTTATACCAACACACTTTTAAGAAATCACACGTTGAGGCTTTCAGATACCAGATTCAAGTGGTAGAAACGCCCCCCTTCCAAACACTCAGCAGATTTTAGCTGCATGTTTTTTTAAGTGAGTTTAGAGTGTCACATGTAAGGCTGCTAGCTGCAGATGTTTGAAAAAGGGAATATAAAGAAACAAAGAAGAAATGCTTTTCCAGATTCTCCACTGAGAGAGGATCTGCTTTTAATTTTATTAGCCTTGAAGATCCTATCTATTGGAACATCATTTCTTTAGCAGTGGGCTCCTTTGGGAACTTCTGTTCTTGCAAGTGGTGACTTGCCAGAAGTAGTTTACAGAGGCCTTACAAAATCAGGAAACCTATATTTCTCTCGGCTTTGTGAACTGGAGGCAATTTTTTCAGACTGAAGATTGTTTGATCATTGTTTGAGGCAGGTTAAAAATCCAACTGGGATTATCAAAATAGTCTACAATTTACTATTTACCAACCCTATTCTTTTTTTTCTTAGTAACTTTTTCTAATTTAACTATTTTTTCCCTTAACTCTCTATGAGCTATATATCGTTGAGGGATATTGGGCTATCTGACAACAGTAGTCCATGTTTTAACTGTATTACCTGGATATTTTAAAATACAGGTAGTCCTCTACTTACAACAGTTTATTTAGTGACCATTCAAAGTTACAACAGCACTGAAAAATGTGACTTATGGCTGCTTTTCACACTTACGACCGTTATGGCATTCCATGGTCACAAAGATCAAAATTCAAATGCTTTGGCATCTGATTCATATTTATGACTTGTTGCAATATCCTGGAGTCATGTGATCAACGTTTGCAATCTTCTGACACACCAAGTCAATGGTCAAGTCAGGTTCACTTAACAACTGTATTACCAGTGTAACAACTGCAGTGATTCACTTAACAACTGTGACAAGAAAGGGTGTAAAACGGGGCAAAATTAACTTAACAAATGTCTCACTTAAAAACAGACATTTTGGGCTCAATTGTGGTTGTAAGTCAAGAACTACTTGTAACCAATCCAAAACTGATTTTGGTTCTCTAGCTAACATATTGCATCAATAGCTCAGTCATTTTCTAATAAACTAAGATTCCTGGTCCTTTATTTAGTTACTTGCAGATGAATTCTCAGCCAAAAACAAAAATGTCTCTTATCATTCCAAGTTCATAGCCTTCTACTTGGCAGGATTTCATTTCATTCCATTTCTATTTCTCCAGTTCCAGTTCTTCCTGTGTAACTTCCTTGTCCTTCTTCTGTACTCATAATACCTTCCAAATTAGTGTTGTCTATTTCAAGACTCAGACTTCCTTTCTAAAACAAATACTTCATCATTATTACATTAAAATAAGCTTGATCAATTACATTACTGCTTCCGTCCAACTCAAATGTTTCTTTTTAATACAATGCTTTATCAACACAATTGTAACTTAGTGACAGGAAGTATTCATACTGCTATGCAACATGTTCATTTTAAATATTATTTTCTTTTGTGGTTTTGTTCCGTATACATCCTTTTATTACAATTCTAATTTCTTTGAACAGTCTCTCAAAAGACTCCTGCATTATATTTATTTGTACATTTTAGTATCTGCATATGCTGAGAAAAATATGTATATTTTATTTGAATACTAGTACAAAGTAACTGATTTTCAGATAACAGATAAGTCATGCTATGCTACTGACATTACTTGATTGTCAAAGGTTTGACATACATACACAAAGAGAAGACACAAAGGTGCTCTACTCTTCAAAATATAGAGAAGCAATTATACTTCCAAGTTTGCACTTCTCTTTATATATAAAACACAGTGGAAAACAACTGTCTTAGTCTCTAAAGGTCTGCAGAAAGCATGGACAGTAAAGGTATGATATCACTTAAATGGGTGGTCCAAAATATTTGGCACAACTTACACTGGGAGATGTTCAGAATTAAGCTTCAAAAAGAGGATTACACATTTTCCCTTTCATTTCCCCCACCACAAGGAAATAATCACCCAATAACTTTGAGGCAGTTAAGATTGTTGTCTTAACAGCTTCCCAGGCTTTAAAATACATTTTTTCCACCTTATCTTTTTTTTTTTTAAAAAAGCCACCAAAATGGGGGGGAATTATAACTATCAATATTTCATTCCTGAATTTTAGCAGAATATCTGGAAGGCACAAAATTGGTTGTGACTTCTGGCTGTCTGCTCTTGAGCTAAGGCAATGAAAATTGCAGTCATAAGTTATCTTACCAGGAAGTTAATGTGATTGCTTCTTTATAAAGATTTGCCCTGCAAATACGTGTGATCTATTGGTGAACTATGAACACCCACACCCACGCATGCACACACCCTTCCTTTGGGGTTAGCTCAATACTCTAATCCATATTCAGATGTCTATTTTAGAACTAATGAGAAATCAATGAATCCTCTAACCCTGAAAGCCAGGATTCAAGTGAAAACTGGGAAGGCAGATACTCACTGCCTTTTGCAAAGCTGAAGACTTCTTTTCCTTTTCAGATAATTTCACCTCTATAGTTATATTTATGTATATTTATATTTATATATAGTTATATAAGAGGGACATGATGGATCAGTGGCTAAGACGTTGAGCTTGTCGATCAGAAAATTCAGCAGTTCGGCGCTTCGAAGCCGTGTAACGGAGTGAGCTCCCGTTACTTGTCTCAGCTTCTGCTAACCTAGCAGATCGGAAGCATGGAAAAATGCAAGTAGAAAAATAGGAGCCACCTTTCATGGGAAGTTAACAGCGTTCTGTGTGCCTTCAGCGTTTAGTCACATGACCACAGAGACATTTTCAGACAGTGCTAGCTCTTTGACTTTGAGATGAACAGCGCATTTGTGCAAGGGCAACATTTACCTTTTAAAGTTATATTCTATGAAATGTAAAATCATCCATCTTGGACAAACTGCTTCGAAAACTTGATTTAAAATGTTTGTTTATTTACCTGAAACATGTACTGTATTTTCTTTCCAGATATCACAAGTAATAAAGTTTTAAATTTGGAATTGAGCTACAGTTTGTTACCACGCTTGCTATGAAAATTTGTTCTAAGTTAGTGGCTTTGTCTTTGTTCTAATTTGAGTCCCCCCCCCCTCGATACCATATATGCAAACAGGAAAGCAGAGAAAACGTTCAGGATATTTATTAAAAGAAAATGTTGATCTCCTTTGGTGTGTGTGTGTGTGTGTGTGTGTGTGTGTGTGTTTTCTTTTCGCCTTGTTACTTATATACTGCATTCCAAACCAGAATGACTAGTTTGGGTAAGGATATGTTGTATCCGTAGCTAACAAAGAAAACTCTCTTGACACAAGTCAGGTTTACCTACCTTAGCAAAATTAATCAATTTATTCTAAAAACACTCGTAAGCATTAGTATCATTTTTATTTATAAGATTTGTAGAGCTATCCCACATTCACTTTTTGAAGAGCAAAAATGGTGGCTAAGAGTAGCCAGGTTTTGAAGGATGCCAAGCTGCTTAGAAAAAAAAACCTGCAAACATAAGTGGATGTATTAACCTTCTAGGGTTTTTAAAGGGGATGGCAGAAGCAATTCTCTGTGGCTATTTGCTTTCAAAAACCCAAACATGTTGCAAGGTTCCTTTACTTATTGAGGAAATGAAGCAATACCAAAAACAAAGAGAGCTACAGATGATCCTCAGTGGTTCAGGATCTTGGAGAAATGCTGCATTGACCAGAGTGGTAAGACATAAAAGAGACCCTCTGGCAAATTATGCTCAATTATCACACTAGAGAAGACTCCTGCGAGTCCCTTGGACTGCAAGGCGATCCAACTGGTTGGTCCTAGAGGAGATCAACCCTGACTGCTCTTTGGAAGGCCAGATCCTGAAGATGAAACTCAAATGCTTTGGCCACCTAATGAGAAGGAAGGACTCCCTGGAGAAGAATGTAATGCTGGGGAAGATTGAGGGCCAAAGAAGAAGGGGACGGCAGAGAATGAGGTGGCTGGATGGAGTCACTGAAACAGTAGGTGTGAGCTTGGGTGGACTCCTCCAGAGGATGGTGGAGGACAGGAGGGCCTGGAGGAACATTGTCCATGGGATCGTGATGGGTCGGACATGACTTTGCAACTAACAACATCATCACACTAGTTTAGCAGAGGTGGGTTTCAGCAGGCTCTGACCAGTTCTGGAGAACTGGTAGTGGAAATTTTGAGTAGTGATAGTAAAAATTATGACTGGCCCCGCCCCCATCTATTCTCTGCCTCCCGAGTCCCAGCTGATCATGAGGAAATGGAGATTTTACAGTATCCTTCGCCTGACACACCCACAGAACGGGTAGTAATTTTTTTTGAAACCCACACTGTAGAAGTGTACATTCAGTTCATATAATAAGAGTAGAAAAAAGAGACAGCCCTTCCATGGTGGCAGGTGTCAGCAGTAAAATTTATCTCTCCAAAAATGTTAAATGCTTCCTCAGGAATTGGTTTGCTCAACAGAAGGCTACACAGACATAACTCAGCTGGATTCTTTTCTTTACAGCAGGAAACAATGAAGTTGTACACACAAAGATTTGCCCACTTCAGTCTTCATACGGGTCACTGCCCCAGGGTTTAAATAATAGATCTTTTCCAATCCCAGTCTGATTCTCTTGAGAGTGTTTGGAAGGATGGTTGTTTTCCTTAATGAAATCCATAAATTTTATTCCTGTACATCTCTAATTTTTAATCAAATTCTGGCAACTTTTAAAAAAGCAAGAGTTTAATGTTGCTTGTGTTCTTAAGATAATCCTGACTATTAGCAGTACCATTTCAGAATGAAGTTGGAACACTAGTTAATGGTATACGTGAAATAAACACAACCTTTTCTGAATACAGGCTTACAACAGTTTATTTAGTGATCGTTCAAAGTTACAATGGCCCTGAAAAAAGTGACTTATGACCATTTTCACACTTAGGATGGTTACAGTATTCCTACGGTCAGGAGAATTAGTTGGATGCTTGACAACTGGTTCATATTTCTGACATATGTAGTTTCACGGGGTCACATGATCATCTTTTGTGACCATCTGATAAATAGAGCAGGGGTCACCAACCTTTTGTACTTCAGGGGCCGCTAAATTAATAATTTTAAATTCTGTGGACTACTAACATGATTTTTTTAAAAAAAGATAAATAATATTTAGTGCAATATAAAAATGCAAATAATTTTTCTGCGGACCACCAAAATTTTCTCATGAACCACCAGTGGTTCACGGACCACTGAAATAGAGTCAATGGGGAAGCAAGATTTACTTAAGAACGGTGTTACTAATTTAACATCTGCAACAAGTCACTTAACAAAACTGACAAGTCATAAAATTTGGAGGGGGGGGAGACTCAAATTTCTCAGTTGGCAACATAGATTCTGGACTCAATTGTGGTCGTAGGTTGAGGACTTCCTGCATTTCAAACAAGTACATTAGGAAGCTTAGACTGAATCGGGGTCAGCTTTTACAATGTTGTTTCTGTAAATTCCTCACTGACAGCAATCTGCTCTGATAGGCGGGCACCAAGCAGACATTTAAGGGCAGAAACACTGCTGCTTTGGGGCTAAACCCTAATACCTGAAAACACAATATCTGACAATCTTGCCTCGCTAAATCCTGTACTCCTCCTGCATCCACAACCATATGTTACTACTATCCCAGTTTCAGCATCTTTTTCTGTCAATGAATCATTTCTTTTCAGGGATTAGAAAAGTTAATAATTAGCTTGAAGAGCCTGTCACTCGTGTGTCTGCAAAACCATGCTGATTCATTAACAGCTTTCCTTGGGACAGGTTAATAGTTGTGCAGTCCTAGAAATGTCCACCAGCCTTGTCTCAAGGCAAGACTCTCCCAAAACCAAGCTACCCACGGATAAAAATGAGTGTAAGCATGTCTTTTAGATTAAAAGTTATTGTAATTTCAACCAATGCAATTAACATAATGAACTGGGAAACACTTACTGGAAAGCCATCTGCAGGCAATTCGATTTCATCATGTGAGGTTGAACAACCTATGGGTGAAAGGCACAAACATAAAATTTTAACTCGATTTTGTTTTCCAGAATTCCTCACTAAGCATAGCACAATGATTTTATAAAGAACATTATTTATGTCATCATAATACAGGCTATAATAAAACACATGATGTGAGGAAACACTTTAGACAGTGGCGTATTTTGTTTCCATATCCCTTTCCCGGTAGAAAACAGGAATAGATCTATTTTAATACACTGGTTTTGAGTGGCGATTTCTCTGCTCCTAGATGTCCCACTTTGAGGCAAAGAGACAATACACATGTTACAAAGTTCAAAACAAGGACCAAAGCACATCAGATGCAATGGTATGTTTAAAAACTGGTTTTCATGCAGAGTATGGACATTGCTCTATTCTGTAGAAGTGGCTGGTGAGAACTAAGTATTTTTGAAGTAAAGGTCAGCAGTTCAGCGGTTCAAATCCCTAGTGCCGCGTAACGGGGTGAGCTCTCATTACTTGTCCCATCATTTGCCAACCTAGCAGTTTTGAAAGCACGTAAAAAATACAAGTAGAAAAAATAGGGACCACCTTTGGTGGGAAGGTAACAACTTTCTGTGCGCCTTTGGCGTTTAGTCATGCCGGCCACATGACTACGGAGACGTCTTCGGACAACACTGGCTCTTTGGTTTTGAAACAGAGATGAGCATCGCCCACTAGAGTCAGAAATGACTAGCACATATGTGTGAGGGAAACCTTTACCTTTTATGTATGTGTGGGATTCTACAGGTAAGATGCCCCCACATTATTTTCCTTTGACCCTAACTCAGGACTGAAAAGGGGATTGTGAAGTTATAGATGAAAATGATGTTCAAATCAATTTTATAAGGATCCACGCTTATTGGTTTTCTTTGCAGAGCTCAGATTTAAGGAGACAAGTCTTGTTGTTTTGTAGTAAGGTTAGAGAAAATACTAATAGAGATGAGATCTAGGGGTGACATGATAGCAGTCATCCAATATCTATGGGACTGTTACAGAGAGGGCAAGGTCAATCTATTCTCCAAAGCACCTGAGGGCAGGACATAATGTAATGGATGGAAGATTACTAAACCTAGAAGTAAGGAGAAAGTTCCTGTCAATGAGAAATCAGGGGAACGGCTTGTGGATGCTCCATCACTGGAGGTTGTTCAGAAGGGATTAGACAACAAGGCATAGTATAGGGCAGAGGTCTTTGAACTTAGCAGCTTTAAGACTTGTGGACTTCAACTCCCAGAATTCTCCAGCCAGCTCTGGAGCGTTCATCTTGGACTTACAGTGAACTGTGGGAACTTTTTTTTTTGGGGGGGGGAGTTGGAACGATAAGAGGGAGTTAAGCCTTCACTCTGGCTGTGTTGCTTTCATGCCCAGCTCTGGGTCATCACACAATGATGTGACCTAGAGCAGGGGTCTCCAACCTTGGCAACTTTAAGAGTTGTGGACTTCGACTCCCAGAATTCCTCAGCCGGGAAAGCTGGCTGAGGAATTCTGGGAGTTGAAGCCCACAAGTCGTTAAGCTGTCAAGTTTGAAGACCTCTGGT
>JANHFP010009231.1:182443-196072 GCA_032468135.1 Calamaria suluensis
GCACTGCTCTAAGCGCAGAGGGAGGGGACTGGCGCTCTCCCCCCCCCCCTTTGCTAGAGGTTTTGTAGACCCGCACAGATCGGGCCCTGGGCCGACTTCCAAAGGGAGGAGCGTAAGAGGAGCCGTGAGACAAACCCCCCTCCCCACAAGTCTGCTTCGGCGATCAATCTCGGATTATCAATTTGCGAACGCTCTCCGGCGGAGTTCCTTGAGTCGGCCGCCTGCCGACACTGCAAGAATTCGTGTGTGTGTATGTGAGGGGGTTGTTCTTTCCGGAGAAGGGAAAAGGGCAATCCAAATCAATTTTCTAATCCCCGCTCCCTTCCTGAACGGCCAATTGATTTCCCACCGCCCGGGGGTCTGGTACGAGCTAAGTTTCCTGAAAATAGTTCGCCCTTCCCTCGGTATTTGTGTGCGTGTGTGTTGTTGGTAGAGTTGCACGGTGGAAGCGGAGGGATATCTGGTGTTCTGCACAATTCAACGCGCACCCGCTCTTCTCCGGAGTGTGTGTGTGTGTGTGGGGGGGGAACCTCTTGAGACTTTCAAGCGGCTGAGTGCTTCATGTACGTGGCTGTGTGTGTGTAGTGAACGGGAAACCAAGAATAGTGAAGTAAAGTTTTGGAAAAAAAAAAAACACCACACCACCCCCAAACCGTATTCTCTCTTGAAGTCCTTCCCTTTTTTGTCCAAAAGCTGGGAAGATTTTCTCACCCTTGGGACGTGAGCGACTCTTCCCCTTCTTGTTACACAACCTACTATTCTAGAAATCTCTGTCTTGCGTGGAAGCCGGGACTGTCCGGGTGGAATAACGTCATTCAGCCAAAAGTTGCTTCGCTGCTGAAGACGAATGGTGCAATGTGGATCAGCCGGGACGATTAACGAAGACGTGTCTTTGATCTGGGACGAAGAGTAGGACGCTCTTAATCGTTACGCAATGTTTCCCTACGCTGGTTGAGTTCCCTACCCTGGGCATGCGTGGCATTCCGATTTTCATTCAAGTAACCAGCATTTCTCTCTCCTCTTCCCCACGTGGGGTGGCGAGGCGTTTCTCAACCCTACAGGAAGTTAGAATCGAGGAGGTTGCTAAACCTTGGCATGCATTTCTAAGGAGTGACTGAAAGAATACTGAAGTCCTTTTGCTAGCATTCCTAATGTGGTGTTCATTTGTTTCCAAATCCCCAACCTCTGGTTATGCTGGGTATAAATGCCAGAGGCTGTGTAGGACCAGTCTTTTGCAATGCCACAACTTTTAAGATATCTGGATTTCAACTTCCAAGAATTCCCCAGCTAGCATTTAGGATATGTAGATTTCAGTTTCAATTCTGGGATTTAAAGGCCACGTATCTTTGGGTTGCTGAGCTTGAAAAAACACTGCCGTAAAACAATGAATGTTTCCTCTTGTGGTCTTAACCATGGAAGAGTCATGCCACAACTATTTTCCTACTATGTTCTTAGGATGTTTTCATCATGACTCCAGCCTGCGAGTGAGACTTGACTATTTGTGATATACTTGTCAATTGACTGTGAAAATGGTGTTTTCCTTCTCCAGCTGAACCCCAGCAACAAGTTCTTATTCATCACTATCATGTTGTTGGTGAAGTCCAGTTGACCACAAGTATTGAGATCAGAGAAGTGTTTATTAGCTGTGTCAGTTTTGGTGGGAAAGGAAAGATTGAGAATTGAGAAAGAGAAAAAGAAATCCAGAAAAAAGTATTCCCTTAGAGAGAGAGAGAGAGAGTTGGGCAAGGGCTCAAAAATTGCTGAATGCTTCATTCCAGGGCCCTCACAGTCATATGACCTAGAGGCTATTATTAAAGGTTAAGAACAAATACCAGAAGCCTTGTTTGGCACGATTTTCCTAACTTACTAAAAGAATGATCTCTGAATAGTCAACTTACTACAGCTGATTTAGTGACCATTTAAAATTACAATGGCACTGAAAAATGTAACATGAGTGTTCTTTGCACTTATAATTGTTGTAGCATCTCCATGGTCATGTGATCAAAATTCAGAAACTTGGCAATTGGTTCATACAGTATCATGGTTGCAGTATCTGTCACTGTAGCTGTTAAGTGATTGCAATGAGTCCTTTGCATTTCGTATAATAGGGAAAAATCACATATATTTTTTCTCCTCCAGTATGTTGGACAGGGAGCACAGCAGAAGTATAGAGCATGTATGAAGAATTTTGGAATTTTCCAGAAGAAACATTTTCACAAGGTGTAGAACAGTGGCAGGAAGGATTATGCTGTTCATGCAAGCGAGAACAAATGGTTCTCTAATATTTGCTTCATTTTCAAATTTTTCATATAGAAGAGAAACCCATCAAAATATTTATGCGTCTTTAAATGTTTTTCTTGCAATTCAGATAGTTTAAAGAATGGTTAGCAAGCATGTTTCACTTCTTTATCTTTTCAGCAGGGATATGGTTTGATAAATTGATCTTTTACAAGTTGAAGAAACAGATTTTTTTTCATATTAATGCCCTGCATTGACTGTCTTCCTGAGAGTATCAATTTCTTCCCACCTGATCAACCAAATTCAGTGACAGATCACATAAGATCCAAACCAGGGGTGTCAAACTCAATTTCATTGAGGGCCTCCTCTGGGTTGTGTTTGAGCTGGGGGGTGCTGGGGCTGTGAGCAGCGTGTATGTGGCCGGCTTGACTTCTGTCGGGGATGCCTGTGATGGTCCAAGTGCTCTGCCCACAAAAATGGGCTCCCGTGCTCTATTTTCAGCTGCCAGAGCCTCCTGCAACCCTCTGCCAGTGAAAACAGCTCCATTTTCACTGGCAGAAGCACTGCAGGCTGGTCCTTTGCTGTTTTCAGGGTGGCCCCATGGGCCAGATTTAAGTATTCCATGACCAAGATCCAGCCCCTTGGCCTTGAGTTTGACACCCCAGGTCCAGACCATATGGCTCTTCATGAAACTCTAGAAAGGAAATCCAGATCAGACCTACCTCAGTCAACACTTTTTGTCAATGAGATACATCTGGGAATTCATAAGTACAACATAAGGATATATATGTCGTCTGGATACTTTAGACTTTTGAAGCCCTTTAAAGATGGTATATCTTGATAGTCCTGTTCTACATCTGATCCACTAGTGTTTGTAGTTTTCTTTTAAAGGCACCTAAATTGGTTTCTCTCAGGCAGCTGAGGTCCTCAGGAGAGGGATTTTTTTCTCTTATCAAAGGTTGCTAAGACTTTAACAGAGATAAAGACTTTCCTGGAAACATGCATCGGTTCCATCAAAGCAAATATAGGTAGTTCTTGATTTATGACCAGTTTATTTAACAACAATTTGGAATTATGATAGCCTCAGAAAGGCTGTTTTATGACCCGTAAAGCACTTGTGATTGCGGTAAAATATTGCATCATTGCTTTTCCAGAGTCACATGACCACATTTCAGGACCTTGGCAGTTGGGTCACATTTATAACTAGGTGCTATGTTTTGTGGTCATGTGACAGCAATTTGCAATATTTTTGCTGGTTCTAGCAAAAAGAACCCATTCAGGAGAATGAGTTTGCGCTTATGACCATGTGATTTGCTTAATTGACATGTTAACACACATTTGTAAAATTGGATCTCTTCAGGTGGATACTTTGACTTATCAACCATCAGAACTTACAACAAAAATTATATTCCCGATTGCAGTCCTAATTTGAGAAGTACCTGTTTAAAAACAAAACAAGTATCAAGAGACAATGTACTAGTGCTAATCCTATATAGTAGGTCTTCAGTACGATACCATGTGAATAATTTCATTCTTATGTTCTCTTCATACTAAAATTGCAAATTCACTCCAGATTATGGTGTGTAGCACACGCATTGTATTTGGGGGATTTGGGTGCACATGTGTGCATTTGCACATGCGTCCCTTGGGCACTCGGTCCAGAAAAGGTTAGCCATCACTGCTCTATATCGTTCCTTAAATTGGAGAGTTCCTGCTTTCTCCTTACCAGGTTAAGCAAAATTTAAAATCACATTTTCAGTTTTCGATCTTTGACTCTTACTTCTTTTCTATCGCATCCAACCATTTTGGTCTACTGATAAATATAATTGATAAAAAAATTAATTCCATTGGTTTATTAGCCCTATAGGCATGTCCTTGTTTGAGAAGCATACAATGGGCAAAAAACCTAATTGGGTAAGTGAATTGTTCTGAATATACATTTTCCATCCACAAATAAACTATTAGATCCAAAAATACTTAAACCATTTTAGCAAAATTCTTTTGTTGTAGTTATTTTATTATGATTATTTTGTTCATATTTTACTTCTAAGTAAAGGCCTCCATCAAGAGGTCTTCTGGATAATCAATAAAGTATTATTGTATCAGGATTGATAGTTTTTACTTCATGGTCTTTCAAAAGTGATTAGTGGTGGCTGCAATTCCATTCCTTTTAAACTCTTGATGACCTTGACAAAATGTAATTCGCCCAACTCTACCCAAGTAGAACCCACCCCTGGAGAGAATGGAGATTTTGAAGTATCCTTCCCCTGCCACACCCACAGAAATGGTAGTTTTAAAAAAATGGATTTCACCACTGCTCTGAACTGGAGCCTCAACACTTCAAAAAGGTGCCAGATTTCCCCCAGTAGAATTTTCAGGCAAAGATTGGTATTTAGGATCATGGGTCAATTTGGATTTGATATGAAAATTATGCTGGGTACTTCTGTAAGAGAAACATGGAACAGTCATTGTACACTTGAAAAATCTCAGAGATTGCCTCTGCACCTGGTCCCTTCCACCTGCCAGAAAAAAAAACCCAGCAGCTATAGGAAATTTGCTTGTCCACAACAACAAATGATTACGTGGCAAAGGAGAGTTTTATTTTTGCCCATTACAGTTAAGACCTTTCCCCTCTAGTCCTTAATATCACCAATTTCAGAAATAACTTCAGGAATAACTGAATTATCTTCAGTTCATTTTCCATTCTTCCCAAAGGAGCCCAGTGAAATTTCATGTCATACATACAGAAATGTCTGTCAATTATCGATTTCTCAAATCATAGGTAAACCATGGCTTGCTGAACAAACCAAATTTCAGAAAAAATACCAAATTAATGCTTGTAAATATAATGGCTTGGTTCACACAACAGACTTAAGCCAAACTCAAACAAATCATATTATACTCCAGTGTGATGTATAAACGCAATCTCTTTATAATGAAAGAGCTACCTTTTCTGAAGTGGCCCTGTACTTAGGAAATGCCTAGCCATCTGGAATTCATTAGGGCCTATTATTTCCAGGTTGTAAGAAAGCTCTAAAGATCCATTCATTTACCCAAACTTTTCCCTGAATGGATCTGCACAAGACACTTAACTGGATTACTGAATTAACCCATTTTCCAGTTTCACAGTACAGTGAACCACAAATAGACAACTAGGCAGGGTTTGTTCATCACAAACAAAGACAGTCAAGTAGAGAAAAATCTAACCAAGGTTAAAATGTACCAAGTTTTGCATGTTGAATATATGCAACTGTTGGGTCTTTAACTGACAGAAACATGTTGTGTGAATCAGTAAATTGCCTGGGATTACAGTTGTGATTGGATGTTTAATACTTTGGTATTTTAATTGTGTAGATTGTTTGCTTTAAAGATTGATTTACTCATATTTTGCTCCATTTATAATGTGGAAGTTGCTTTAGAATGGATTTTGTGCTTTAAAGATGGAAAAGAAATATTTTCAGCTGTAATAAAGATAAATAGCTACTTTGAGCAAGAGCACTCAATCCATTAATTTTGTATAGAAATACACAGCATCTCTTACTACCCAAGTCATCCATGGCTACAATTTTCCAGTGTATTAGTTCTTTGTATTTCTAGTGTCTGGACTGCAACTGTCACTGAGTCACACAGCTTGCTTTAGGTTCGTTGCCAACATGAAGCCATCAACAACGTCTGGACCAATTAAAACCTTCCCCTTCCCCCCCAAAAAAAATCCCAATTTACCACCTGTATTAGCCTGATCATGTTAGAGAAATGTTTAAACAATATCAATTAAAAGAGAAAAAAATTGAGCCATCACAAGTTAATAGATCTCAAAAGTGACATTGCAATGAGTTTAAAATAATCATATGTGGTGGTAACACTATGATGCATATTCTGAGTGATGAGTCTTAAATGGGCCTCTAAATTTGCTTATTGTAAAATAAAATAAATGTTTGGAATATTCTGCTTTTAATCTTCAAAAATACTCTTGAGAGTAAGGGTTCTAGATTAATATACCGGTAGGTAATCCTCAATTTACAACCATGTGTTCAGCTTCTGTTCAAAATTAATGGTAGTACTGAACAAATGGTACCTATGTCCAATACTCAAAGTTGTGGCCATTACAGAGCTCCCATGGTCATGATTGTGTAATCAAAAATTGAACCTTTGGCAGCCTGCTGACATAATTGCAAGGGCACTTCACTCCCTTGAACTCGTGTTTAAACAGTCCCCCTTCCCCAATTTTGGACTTCCTGCACAGTGGTATTGCTTGGCAGTGGTATCTTAAAGCTTTTGAAAGCTGGTTTTCTGGTGGTTTCTCAAAACTATATTGTTTCTAAGACTGCAGTTCTGTGCATTTTAGAAATAAATCTCATTAAACCAAATAGCACAGAGGACTTCAAACTTGGCAGCTTTAAGAGTTGTAGACTTCAACTCCCAGAACTCTCCAGCCAGCGCTGTTGGATTGTTTATAATCAGGATTTCTGTCATTTTTGGCTTATTAAAGTATTATACCTCTAGACCAGTGGCCCCCAACCTTTCGGGCACCAGGGGCCAATTTGATAGAGAGAGGTTTTTCTGCGGACTACGGAGGGGGGGCTAGTTTTTCACGTTGCCTGCATCCCACAGAAGGGGCTTCACTTGTTTGTGTGGCCCAGTTTCTGGCATGTCACAGGCCAGTGCCAGTCCACAGACCAGAGAGTCCCTGCTCTAGAGAATGGATGGATAGATGATTAGATAGATGGATGGGTGGGTGGGTGGACAGATGGACAGACTTTCTGTAAATTTAAGAAAACTTCCTTTTCAGTATGGTTGTTAATTAAATAAAGAAGCAGTGTATTTCTGGAATAAGAACACAGTGCTTTTTTATTTCATTAATTTGATTGATTTATTCAGTGCCATCAATTCTACATTGATTTTTAGTAGCCACATAGATAGGTCTTCTCCACGACCATCTGTCCATAACTGGTTCTTCAGCTTCTCCAAGGCTGTACATATCACTACTGAAGAGTCAGGCGATAGACAAGACGCACTGAACTCAAACGCTTTTATTAGCAAAGAATAACGTGTAACAACAGCAGCGGCTGGGACGCGTGCAGCCGCTTTTATACCCTAGCGGCTGCCGGCTCCCGGCCACTGACAAACCTTTAAACTTCCCGCGCAAACCGCGCGGCTCGTGATTGGTCCTCCAGTCCTATGAATCGATTGGCCCAGCGGCCTGTCGATCAGGACTTAACAGTTTGTAACTGTTGTGTGAACCCAGTGTCAGCCTTCCCAGGTAGATCAGACAGGAAACACAATGAGATAAGCTATTTGTACCTTATTGTAGGGCTAGACATTAACAGAATCTTGAAAGTGTGAAAGTACAAATTTCCCACTGTTTCTTTTATCACCTGTGAAATTCAGGAGGTTTATTTTTTAGTTTCTATCTCTCCCTGTTATGCAGCTGCAGGTTATGCCCTCACTTATCAGGCTATTCCCTAGGCAGTATCTCTTCCCTCCATCTCCCAAGGTCATTTTCACATACCACTACACATAGTCACATATACTTCATTACTTTTCTGTCCTGCACACAGAAACCTTCTGAAAAAACAGAAGCCAGGTACTTAGTGACTCTGTACAACTCTAAACTCTCAATTTGGTTCACATAGTCACCACTACCATCAAATGTCTTCTTGATACCTTTTTGGCAACCACATGACTTAGAAATATTTGAAAAGCAGGAGAGGAACTTGGCGTGAACCACTTTTCAGTCTTGTTTTGATGTCCAAAAATGCCTTCAGGCCTACTTAACTTCATTCTTGTTCTTTGAAATGAAAAATGGTTATTTGCTGCAGCCCAGAGTTTTGTTTGGAGTGGGGCCCATCAGTTCCAGAGAAAAGGCAATGACCAATTTGGAGAAATAAAGATGAGGCCAGGGGAAAAATGCTCTGAGCATCCTTTTGCTTCTATTTGTCTGCATTAAACATGCAGTTACATGCCAGAACTATCAAATCCAGATGATCACTAGATGGCAGCAAAGGTTAGAATTCTCCTGCTTGCTGCTCTCTAGGGGTGCTCTGAATTTTTGCAGCCTGGTTCTGCTAACCCAATTCAAACAGATAATCTGGGGCTAAGAGCACCCAATGGATACCCATGGCAGAGGCCATGGGTGCCTGTGCCTGTAGGAACCATGTTTCCAATTTGTGACATTACTCTGTGCTTACACAGCATACTTAAGATTGCTATTGAATGCACCCACTCTCTTGATTCTCATCATATGTGTCACCTCTAAGAGAGATGGGTGGCATGCAAATCTAATAAATAAACTAACAAACAATCATGGTGGAATGTAGTAAGGAAGGCGGGAAGGAGGGAGTGCATGGCAGAGGAGGAAGAGGCAGCTCAGATATCATGTGCAAGAGAAAGAGGATGAAATCAGTCCCTCCCTAATAGTTTCCAGAATATGTTGTAGGTGCAGATAGTAGATAATCCTGTTTAGTGAGATTTTGTCTATACAGGTAGTCCTTAACCTATGACCATAATTGAGCCTAAAATTTCCATTGCTAAGCAAAGCAGTTGTTAAGAGAGTTTTGCCTCGTTTTATGACCTTTCTTGCCACAGTTGTTAAGTGAATCATTGTAGTTGTGAAGTCAATAACATAGTGGGTAAGAGAATCTGGCTTCCCCATTGACTTTACTTGTCAGAAGGTTGCAAAAGGGGATCTTGGGACCTTGGGACATGGCCACCATCATAAATACATGCCAGTTGCCAAGCGTCCAAATCTTGAATGTCACTGCAGGGATTCTGCGACACTCATAAGTGTAAAAATTGGCCTTAAGTCACTGTTTTAGTGCCATTGTAACTTCAAACTTTCACTAAATGAATGGTTGTATGTCAAGGACTACCTGTAGATGGGAAAACAATAAAGAATTCAGGTTGGAAGATTTCTTTATGTCATTTCTTGGTTTTAGGCCTGACACAGTACAATGAAATCCAATTTTTTTACTACTTGTTCTGTGGGCGTGGCTTGTTGGGCGTGGCAGAGAAAGGATACTACAAAATCCCCATTCCCTCCCCACTCCTGGAGGAAGGATATTGCAAGATCTCCATTTCCACCCTACTCTAGGGCCAGCCAGGAGTGGTATTTGCCGGTTCTCCGAATTACTCAAAATTTCCGCTACCAGTTCTCCAGAACCTGTCAGAACCTGCTGGATTTTACTCTTGCAATGAACCAAGAAGTGGATCGGTGCAATCTATTTAATTGCAAAAAAGCCCAACCACAAGTTAAGGGTGATATCAAATCATATATGTAAATGCAGCTACAGTATCAGTGTTTTTAATTAAGGTGATTAGCAAGTGGTGTAAACAGCAGCATGTGTGTTTGTATGCATATAGATGGGGAGAAGGGGATATTAAAAAACAGAACCCCTAAATATGGTTGCTGGGGAGAAACTTTCTCCTGCATTTTTTCCTATTGGTTCTCATTCAGTCTGATGAAAGAGAATTTGCTTTAGACATCATTTTCAAGGACCCCCATAAAAATGGAAGTGAAGCTTCATTGCATGTTCACGGCCATTTTCCTGACTTTTTGACACAATAGTTTTGACAAACTATTAACTTCTCTCTTTTAATCTATCCACTCTTTTTTCCTCCCTTTTTTTTAAAAAAACACCCCTATTTTTCCCCTTTTAAATGAAGATAAATTTAGCATTTATGTCAATTATGTACAGTAACTGGAAGTCACTTTTTGTCTAGAAATGAAGGGGTTTTGTTTATGTTATGTCAGAACACGTTGTCTTACAATGTTTGGGTGAGGTCCAAGATCAAAGAGATTTTCTCCTTCTTTGATTAGCTGGAGAAAATGTCAGCTACCCATGGAAGGCACTGGGTTTGGGGCAAGTGATGAAAATAATCATTCAAGAATTTCAAGAGTTTTATGAACATGAAACATTAAGCCAAACCAAACTCGCCACATTCTAACATTATATGCTCCTCACACACAACAGATTATGATTTAGTATACAATCCATGTCATGCCTCTTCCAGCATCCGACTCAGAGGACGAGGGGGAGTTGGCAGAGAGCAGTGAGTTGGGTTATGTGGAAGAGCAGGCCACGACAGAGCCTGGGGAGAGAGAGACTGAGAGAGAGAGAGAGAGCGCTCTGACAAAGGCATAGTTGGATGCCAGGGACGCCAGGGAGAGACGCCAGGGAGAGACACAGGCAGAAGAGGGCCCAGGAGTGCAGAGTGTAGAAAAGAGATCTTTATAAGCCGGAGTGAGGCTGCGCACTTCTGTGGACGTCAATCTTTGTGAACTCACTGCCTGTGTTTTTGAATTATTGCCATTGTCTTTGGAACTCTCTCTCTCTCAGTAAGACACTCCTGCATTCTTGACTGTGCTTATCTCGTTAATGAATCTTGGACTGCGGCCAGGGTGCAGCTTGGCAGACGTCCCAGTTTTTGTTAACCCATTTTTCAATCCGGAAAGGAGAAGCTTTAAGTTTGGAGTATTAAATTCTGTTTGTTCGTTTTGCTTCTGTTTATTTGTCATTTAATGACTTTGAGTGGGGTCATCACAATCCAAGCTTAAACTATGGCTTACCGTGTTATATGAAACAAGCCTCGGTCTTGCAGACAAAACAATCATAGCTTGTTTCGTCAATTCCTGGGTTGGTTTAACTACTTTTTTACCTGAGAGCAAAATGCAAAGTGAAGTAGTTGTCACCCACATATATTCTTTTGGAGAACAATCTGGAACGGCTCTCAAAGGAACTGTGTGAATTTGAAAAAAAGTTGTGGCTTCTTTAACAATTTGGAAAGAGGTGCTTTAGATAGGCTGTCATCCATTTCAAAGAACATTTGTCAAAGGATGAGCACAGGCAGCGAATTTAAGCAAGGTAGAGTATAATGTGAAGTATTAATGAGGTTAATTTAATAAACATGGTTTAATATTAATTTATCAGTTTATTTGCAATATTTCTGTGCTGTACCATTTCAAGCAACTCACACAGAATAGATTATTCTGGAAGCAGGGCCCTTCTGTTAGCTTTGTGGGGTAAACCAGATAGGAATCACAGCCAGATGAAATTCTACTTTATTGTCATGCTACATCGACAGAACCATGCAAGTCTGCAAGTAGAACTCCTTCCAACACCACACCATCTCCTCTACTACTGGTACCAGAGAAACTAGGGAGGGTCATACTTTTCCATTACAAAAGTGATGGTCTTCTGCTGGGATTGCTATGCTTCAATGTCCCCTTCCTTCTGTAGGAACTTCAGCCTCCCTAAATTCCTCTGTCTTCATGCAATCCTTGCAGAGGGACATCTTCCTTGGACCTTTCTCAGACTAGGAAATGTACACCTACGAACAGCCAGGGAGATTGCTACAGAAAGGTGGGAAGATTTAGGAGTACTCATCTCAAACAATCTAAGCCCCAGAGCTCACTGTAACCGCACTGCCAAAAAGGCACTAAGAGTTGTTAAACTAATTTTGTGAAGCTTCTTCTCTGGTAACACGGTACAGCTAACTAGGGCATACAAAACCTTTGCTAGACCAGTCCTCGAATACAAGTTGTCTGCCTGGAATCCACACTGTATATTGGACATTAATACAATTGAGCGAGTCCAGAGGTATTTCACGAGAAGAGTCTTCTAATCCTCTGCTCGCAACAAAATACCTTATGCCACCAGGCTTGAAATTTTGGCCTTGAACAAACTTGAACTATGCTGCCTACGATCTGACCTAAGCACAATACACAAAATTGTTTTCTACAACGTCCTACCTGTCAATGACTACTTCAGCTTCAACCACAAGAATACACAAGCAAATAATAGATACAAACTCAATGTAAACCACTCCAAACTTGATTGCAGAAAATACGACTTCAGCAATAGAGTGGTCAATGCCTGGAATGCTCTACCTGACTCCATTGCTACTTTCTCAAACCCGCATAGCTTCAACCTTAAACTGATTACTGTGGACCTCACCCCATTCCTAAGAGGTCCATACGGGGGCGTACATAAGTGCACCAGCATGCCTACCATCCCTGTCCTAGTGTCCCCATTTATTTGTACTCATTACCTGTGCTCATGTCCATGTTTATTCTTATACCTGTTATCTCATATATGTTTGACAAATAATAAATAAATAAAATAAAAAGAAGCTTAGAAATAACTATGCTTTGCTCATTTCCTAGCTAGAAAGGCAACTCAGCAAAAAAGAAGAAGTCTGTAATATGTTCTCAAGCACCAGAGAGCAAAATAGACAAATGAAAGCTTTTTTAGGGGCAAATAAAAAGGTGAGATACATAAGCAAACATCTCTGTGGTGAAATGTAGTCCAGAGCAAGGGTCTCCAACCTTGGCAGCTTTATGACTTGTGGAGTTCAACTTCCAGAATTCCTCAGCCAGCCAGGAGACTCCTGGTCCAGAGTCAAAGGAGGAAGGGAATCTTTCCCAGGAAGCAAAGGCTCGGTGGAGCTTGGAATGGCTGGTGGGCAGGAAGAGAGCAAAGAACAGGATAGAATAGAATATGGAATATAGAATATAGAATTTTTTATTGGTCAAGTGTGATTGGACACATATGGAATTTATATTTGGTGCATATGCTCTCAGTGTGCATAAAAGAAAAGATACATTCGTCAAGAATCACAAGGCACAACACTTACCATTGCATCTTCAAAACAATACACTGAAAACAAACCCATTCAGAGGGCAACCTTAGATCTCACTCCAACAGTTGATGACACAGATAGAACATGGCAAGGGAGAAAAGTCGAGGACACAATTACACACAAAACCTAGCTCGCTCCTTGCAGGGACACAGCATCGGTTCAGGCACTCCCTTCTCCTCTTTCTCCTCTGCCTTTCAATTTCCGAAGCCATTTCCTAATCGGACTTTTCTGTCTGGAGTTTATTAGCAATTCACAGAGCAAGAGGAAACAGGGAATTTCACCCACCCCTCCCTATGTTTTTTTTTTCCTTTTGGACCCCATATTAATGGAAAGGAGGGAATTGGGCCTCTAGGGCATTTTTTTTCTCTTTTGTTTTTCTCTTTTGTAGCCACATATCAGACAAAACAAACCACAAAGAATTTTCCTGATGATTTTGAATTTCGGTGTTGCAGAAGACTCCTGATCCAGGTAACTAATATAATGGATAGCCAAGGAAGCAAACTGGGTGGATCATTCAACAACTCAACCCAGAGTTCTCATTCGAGGCCCAAATGAGGTTAAGTAGGCTCAAATTATCCTACTTCAGGTACAACTCTCTGGAAAAGGCTCTGATGCTAGGAAAGGTGGAAGGGAAGGGAAGAAATGGATGATCAGCAGCATGGTAGATAGGCTCAGAGGTCTTCAAATTTGGCAACTTTTAAGACTTGTGGACTTCAACTCCCAGAATTCCTCAGCAAGCTGGCTGAGGAATTC
>JANHFP010009234.1:22780-38603 GCA_032468135.1 Calamaria suluensis
CCAATTGTTGCGGTTCTTCCATATTCACCTCTTTATCTTTAAACTATTATCTATTCTCTATTCTCTCTTTATAATTCTTTATCACATTCTCCAAAAATATTTATTTATTTGTTTTACAAGTACAAGGAAACAGTAACAGTATAGACATAAGCATGGACATGTGAAAAATGGTAGAAATAAGTGGATATAAATGTGTAAAACATAGCCATAAACACATAAAAAGAGTACATATAAATGGGGAGAGTAGGACATGGATTGGTAGGCATGCTAGTGCACTTATGCACGCCCCCTTAGGGACCTCTTAAGAAACATGTTGTGTATTATAATGCATTATCCTGGCTACATAGCACTGCATTAAAGAGAAATTTCTATTTCAGCCAACAGAGACTCTTTCCCCTGTTGCAAATTAAGGCTTCAAGGGCCTGTCCATGCTTATTACATTTAATTAATACCACATTTAATTTTGCCCTGAATATACTGGAGCAAATTTCAAGTTGATCAGAAATAAAAGGTCATAGGTGATGCCTTTTAGGTTAGTGTGACCAGACATCCTGCTTTTGGGGGTACACTCCTGATTTTTAACAATTTGTCCCGCGTCCCGTGGCATTTAAAAAAAGTCCCAATTTTTTTTTGTCCCGCATAGACCATACTGAAGAGAGAGCTCTGAAAATCCCACCAGTGCTGCTTCCTCCTCCTCCTCCATCCTCCTGCAGGAAAGCCGCCCTACTTTCCCAACTCCCTGCCTGCTGAAGAAGCATCTGGTTGAAGGGATCCACCAGTACGTCCTCTTGCTGGGCTACCCTGCAGAGCATGGTGGGTGCCCTGGAACTGCTTCAGATCAGGCTGAAGGGCATGTGGGGTGGGGCCAGCGGTCCACATGAATTGAATCACCTGTGCCCAGAAGTCAGCCAGGAACAGGCAGTAGAGAGGCGCCGGCACCAAGCCAGCCATATGCACACCCTGAGCACCTGCACACCGTGAGCGTTCTTGCTGCTGCCGCTGCCTCCAAGCCAGCACCTCCTCCTGCTGAGTGATCTGGAAGCATCTGCCTGGCCATCTGGCAAGAAAACCGGCCCTCCATTTCCTCCCAACCGGTCTGTCCCTCTCTGCACCGCGCCATTTCTAAATGCTCAGGGCGTGCAGGTGCTCAGAGAATGTGGATGGCTGGCTTGGCACCAGTGCCTCTCTGCGGCCTGATCCTGGTTGACTTTGGGGTGCAGGTGGTGCATGTGGACTGCTGGTCCTGCCCCACATGCCCTTCAGCCCCATCTGAAGCAGCTCCAGAGAATCCGCAGGGTGGCCCAGCAAACGAACGTCCTGGTGCATCCCTTCGACCAGGTGCTTCTTTGGCAGGCAGGGAGCCGGGTAGGTAAGTAGGCTTTCCTGATGTAGGAGGGAGGAGGAGGAGGAGGAGGCAGTGCTGGTGGGGTTTTCAGAGCTCTCTCTTTTTGTGTTCTATGAACATTTTTGTTCCTCCATATAGACCAAATTTTTAATCAAGAACACTCCCCCCTGTCAGTGGTGTCCCACTTTATCAATGTTAAAATCTGGTCACCTTATTTTAGGTGCTAATATTAGGAATACATTTTTCACTGTTTATAATCAGAGAAAGGTGTTCCTTGGCATTTCATGATCTGCACTTGCTTTCAAAGGATCCTTCGTGAGCCAGTTGGGAGGATCTTCTTTGCAGGTACTGAAACAGCTTCAGAATGGAGTGGCTACATGGAAGGTGCTATTCAGGCTGGAGAAAGAGCAGCCAGAGAGGTAGGGAGTCTGTTGCATCAAATAATTTTACTTAGGTTTTCATGATGATTCTTTGGATGACTTTCCAACCCAAAACATCCTCATGTTGGTATGCATTACTGCCATTTAAAGATAAATGATTTATTAATCTTGTAATGAAAACAAGCTATATAAGATGTTCAGGGTGAGCTGAGGGAGGAGTCAAACATATAATTAGTCATGATGCAATTAACAAATCTTTATACTCATTTGAACTACCTAAATCTCCTGATTTCCCCAGTGGTTGACACAAGCAAGCAAAAAGCATTAAATATCAAAAACTAAAACCAAACTTAGAGAAGCTGGATGTGATATGTGCATTTAGGACTTAAACCAATCCCAGAAAATGGCAAATAGAGAGTTCTTAAAAAGGCATTAGAGTATTGGAAGAGACTGTTTCACTGAACTCCCTCTGAATATTCCGGCCTGCCTAATTAAGACTCTAAAGTTCTGATGGTGATAGGATGACTTCCAATGCTGATGAGTAAAGAAAAACCTCCAATGTAAAAGAGAAAATGAAACGGAATACTAGAAATGGAGATAAGCTGCATGATTCTGAATTAATCATTTAAAACAGTATTTTAAAAATGAATAGATTGCTATGTGGATGAGGAATCAAATCTCATGTTTGTTGATTAGAAAAAAGAATTTGCACAAAATAATCTGACCTGACTTGTCTTGATGGCTTTTTAAAAGAAGTTGTATTTTTATAAAATTCCCATTTATGTCAATAAGATTTGCATATTTTCAGCACCTATAATGCAGCATTTCTGAACTTTGGCCAGAAGCTGGGTATCTTTTAAATTGACCACTGCAAAAGTTTTTGGTCATTTTTTTTTTCTATATAAGACTTAAATCGCCTCTTTTTAGGTACTACAGTCAATGGGAAGATATTCAGAAGAAATATGGAAATCTGAACCAGAATCACCTGTAAGTACATCTATGGAGATTCTCAGTCATCCACATCATGGTTACCCAAAAGGTGTTTTTTCAAGAGGCAACTGGATTCTCTGGTTTGTTTTTTTAAAGATGTTCACTTCTCATCCAAGAAGCTTCTTGGATGAGAAACGAAACATCTTAAAAGAGAACTCAGAAAGACCAGTTTCCTCTTGAAAAAGCACCTGTAAGTATGCACTGTTTTATTTGCTGTGGAAGAAGATGTGAAATTAATACCCAGAAATAGAGAAACAGCCACGTGGAAAGGAATAGTTTGGCTCTCACTCTGTTTTGAACTTAATAAATCAACTGCAGGCAGGCCTCGATTTATGACCATTTGTTTAGCAACTGTTCAAAGCTAAAGCATGACCTCATCACATAGTGATAGAAGTTCCAGTCCCAACTGCAGTCATAAGTAGTGTGACCTGACATCCCACTTTTGGCAGGACAGTCCCGATTTTTAAAAATTTGTCCCGCGTCCTGTGGCATTTTAAAAAAGTTCCGATTTCTTTTGTCCCACACAGACCATAATGAAGAGAGAGCTCTGAAAATCCCATCAGCGCTGGCTGCTGCTCCTCCTCCCTCCTCCTGCAGGAAAGCTGCTCTACTTTCCCAGCTCCCTGCCTGCTGAAGAAGCACCTGGTCAAATGGATCCACCAGGATGTCCGCTTGCTGGGCCACCCTAAGGAGCATGGCGGGTGCCCTGGAGCTGCTTCAGATCAGACTAAAGTGTGTGTGGGGTGGGGCCAGTGGTCCATGTGGCATGCACCACCTGCGCCCCAAAGTCAGCCAGGATCAGGCCAAGCCAGCCACCCACACACCCTGAGCGTTTAGAAATGGCATGGCATGGAGAAGGACAGACCGGCTGGGAGGAAATGGAGGGCCAGCGTTCTTGCTGCCGCTGCCGCCACCTCAGGCTGAATGATCTGGAAGCCACTGCCTGGCTTCCAGACAGCTGGGCAGATGCTTTCAAATCACTCGGCAGGAGGAGGCGTCTGGCTTGGAGGCGGCAACGGCGGCAGCAAGAATGCCGGCCCTCCATTTCCTCCCAGACGATCTGTTCTTCTCCGCACTGTTTCTAAACACTCAGGGGGCGTGGGTGCTCAGGGTGTGCAGATGGCTGGCTTGCCATCCACAGAGGCTTCCAGATCGTTTGGCCTGAGGCGGTGGCGGCAAGAACACCCACCCTCCATTTCCTCCCAGCCAGTCTGTCCTTCTCCACACCATGCTATTTCTGAACTCTCAGGGCATGTGGGTGCTCAGGGCATGCGGATGGCTGCCGGTGCCTGTCTGCGGCCTGATCCTGTCTGACTTCGGGGCACAGATGGTGCACGTCACGTGGAGTGCTGGCCTCACCCCACACACCCTTCAGCCTAATCTGAAGCAGCCCCAGGGCACCCGCCATGCTCCGCAGGGTGGCCTAGCAAGCAAACGTCCTGGTGGATCCCTCGACCAGGTGCTGCTTTGGCAGGCAGGGAGCTGGGAGGGTAGGGCGCCTTTCCTGCTGGAGGAGGGAGGAGGAAGAGGAGGAGGAGGCAGCGCTCGTGGGATTTTCCGAGCTCTCTCTTTTTGCATTCTATGAACATTTTTGTTGCTTCATATAGACCAAATTTTTAATCAAGAAACGCCATTGACCCCCCCCCCCGGTCAATGGCGTCCCACTTTACCAACGTTAAAATCTGGTCATATTAGTCATAAGTCAAGAACAACCTGTATAATAAATTAATGCAATTTAAATCTCACCAACAATATGCCTTTAACAATAGCCATGATAGCCCATATTGTAAAAAACACCAATTGGTTTTACCTTCTGAATAGCTTTTGTAAATAAATGATTTTCACACACCCTGGGGTGAAGTTAGCTCCAACTCCCCTGACCTTTTACAAAAATGTAAAGACCTGGCTTTGCCAGCTGGCTTGGAGCTCTTGGGGGGGAGTCACGTTGGAGGTAAATGACAAACTAATAATGTATCCCACCTTAACCCCTCCTCCTCCTCTTCCTTCCCCATCTTTACTTAGGGTTGTGTATTTCTCTTTTTTATTATAGTGGTTCTTTGGTACTCCTTGTTAATTGGTTCCAGGAGGTGTGATGAGTACTAAGAACGATGAGTACCAGATTTTTCCCATAAGAATAATATAGTGAGTCATAAGGTAGCTGACACCGACAATTTCTGGCTTGTGCATTGAGTATCAAACAAACAATGACTAGTGAGCCAAATGTTCACATCAAAATGCATTAAGTACCAAATTCGATGAATTTCAAAGCAGCCACTGTATTTAGGTACTATTATGAACAGGTTTTGTAAAATTTTATCATTTAATATTGTAAACCACCCAGGGTTACATGAATAAATAAATAGATAAATAAATAGATAAATAAATCTTTAATTTCATTCCTCCAGCATAAATAAAAGCTATAGTACAATTTTCACAATGAGTGTGTTTAGTTTAGGGTTGTGCAAAAATTACTTGAAAGAAGGTTTTTGGACCTTGTGTGAGCCCAGAACCTTCTCTCGCTATTCACTAATTCAGCCTGACTTTCAGGCTTCCATGAATCCTTACAGGTAGTCCTCGATTTACAACAGCTCAAAAGAAAAAAATGGCAACACAAGCATGCAGCAAATGGCCATGGCAGAAGTTGTGTCCTAAAGGGAGTCATACAGGCAGCAAAAAGCCAACACCCAAAAATGTTACTTACAAGTTAACTTTGAAATTATGACTGCTACTCACAAGCACACACATACAGTCATATGATTGCACTTCACACATTTGGTAATCAGCTGCATATATGACCAGTTGCAGGATCCTCCGGTGAGATAACCACAGTTTGTGATGTTTTTGCAGATTTCTGAATTTTTGCTGATTAATAACCATGGTGACTCACTTTAGGAGACTTTAATAAAAACGTCATAAAACTGAGTTAGGTGACATGGTAATTCGACTTACAACAGTTCATTTATTTGAAGTTACAACGGCACTGAAAAAAATGACTTCTGGCTGTTTTTCACAGTTGCGACCTTTGCAGCATCCCCATGGTCATGTGCTCAAAATTCAGATGCTTGCCAACTGGTTCATACTTATGACCATTGCAGCACCCCAGGGACATATGATCGTCTTTTGCAACCTTATGACAAGCAAAATCAATGGGGAACCAAAATTCACTTAACAAATGTTTCATTTAACCACAGAATTTTGGGCTCAATTGTGGTCAGAGGTTGAGGACTACCCATATTAGAGTAATGCAGAATTCTACAAAAAAAAAATCTAACACAGAATAAAGTTGCTCACATGAGGCCTGAAACACTTTTTCTATCCTGTTAAATGCCTTGCATGCAACTTCCATATGATCTTGGGAAAAGCTGCAGATGCAGTAACATCTAACCAACTAATTTTCACAAGAGGCCACATTAGAAACTGGAGCTAAGGTAAATGACTGAACCAAAAGGGCTGTAAAGGTCCATAGGCATGCACGGACACACATATGTAACTGGAAAAAAAAACAAACCCAACAGTCACCTTCAAAATAAAAGCTATATAGTTGTGTTATGTGCATGGCATGCTCATGATTACATTTTATTTCTAATTTCTGTTTGAACTCATGCAGACTGGATCGGGACAGCCACAGGGCCAGATGTGCCCCAGGGGCCTTAATGCTCAGGTCTGATCTGACCTAATATGTTAGTCTGGGTAGTGTTCTGCTTTGAAAAATGTTTACCACTCTACTTTAATCATTTCTACTCCAACAATATTACGAAACTGTAATTTTTTAACATAAGTAAACTGCATTTTCTTGTTGTTTTCTGGTACTCAATCTTGGGTATAAAAATAACCCCCATTAATTGTGAATGTTCTTCCATTCAGGATGTGCCAGCCCTGCCAATAACTGCAACATTTTGGGAAAGGAACTTGCCTTCTGTTCCTGGACTACTGAAATTGATGGGCTTCTCTGTTTTCTTTACATCAGTGGCTGCAGCTGGGCTCTTTGCCTATAAAAAGGATCTTTTGGTGCGAAACTGAAAACACGTGCTAATAGAAAACTATACAATTTGGTCTGCAAATTTATATACATTAACACAATCATTTCCCTCTCGTTTAGACTAGGGGTCCTCAACCTCTGGGCTGCAGCCCACTCCTGGGCCATGGCCTATTTGGAGATAGGCTGCATGACCACACATGTGTGCATACTGCTTGACTTATGTGAGCAGTGGACTGACAGGTTTGAGCACACACACACACACACACACACAGAGCTCAACTTGCACAAGTCAAGCTGTGTACACATATGTGCGTATGCTGGCCCACTACTCGCACAAGTCAAGCTGCGTGTCTGTTCCCCGATCCACTGCTCAAACAGCTCAGTTCCCCTCTCCCCGCTCCCAGGTAAACTGTGGCTACAAAGGCTGGGGACCACTGATTTAGACTGTTGATTGCAATTAACTGTATTTTGCCTATTAGTTCAAGGTGTCTTGGAAATTGTGATAGAGTCCAACATCTGTTTCCAAAGGCACTACACAATTTGGCTGCTATAAAAATAATATAGTTGCCTAGAATCCAATTACAGGTAGTCCTCAAGCTATTCATTCACCCTTATGTCTGACCATAGAGACCCTGTAGCATCTCCTGCCTCTCTCCCCATTCCCATCCTGCCTGGGAATCTACATTTCTTCAAGAAAGAAAGCAAAAAAAGCTGGGACAGAGTTGTTGATCTTTCTTCCCCCACCATTAGAAGCTGAAACTAAACTCTCTGAATCTGCCCTCCAATCTCAATCCCTTTTAACAACCTGATTTTTTAAATTTACTGTATGTCAGTGGTGAAATTCAGTTTTTTTAAACTACCGGTGCTGTGGTCATGGCTTGCTGGGTGTGGTGGGGCTTGGTGGGCATGGCAAGGGAAGGATACTGCTAAATGTCCATTCCCTCCCCACCCCTGGATAAGGATATTGCAAAATCTCCATTCCCACCCCATTCTGGGGCCAGCCAGAGGTGGTATTTGCCAGTTCTCCAAACTCCTCAAAATTTCCGCTACTGGTTCTCCAGAACCTGCTGAATAGCACCCCTGCTGCATGCCTAGAAAGAGGGGGACAAAACCTGAAAATTAGTTACCTTGATGAGTGACTAACAAGATGAAGAATACTGTAGAGAAAGGGAAGGAAACAAGTAAAGAAAATCTTTCTGCAGCTTGTTTATCTTCAGAAGCTGAAGAAAAAATTCAGCTCAAAAGAAAAAAATGGCAGCACAAATGTGCAGCAAATGGACATGGCAGAAGTTGGGTCATACAGGTACACCCAAAAATGTTACTTACAAGTTAACTTTGAAATTATGACTGCTACTCACAAGCACACGCATACAGTCATGTGATTGCACTTCACACATTTGGTAATCAGCTGCATATATGACCAATTGCAGGATCCTCCAGTGAGATAACCACAGTTTGTGATGTTTTTGCAGATTTCTGAGTTTTTGCTGATTAATAACTATGGTGAGGATTACTTGCATATTTTAATCAGTAATCCCATTATTTAGGATCAGTGAAGAGCAAATGGAAGAATTTTTGAACCTCTACCTGGGCTTTGGAACAGCTGTCTAGGATGTCAGTAACTTTTTAAAAAAGTTAGAAATATCTTTCATATTCTTTTTTCTTAAATATGATAAATTGATATATGTTGGCTTTTAAAAATTTTGAATGCCATTTCTCAGGATTATAATATCCTTCTTTAAAATATAATCAGATCTAAATCTTGTTTAAGGAGTGACAGACATAAAGAGATGTAATTTTGAAAAATGTTTAGCTATAGTGTTGGAATGGTTTTCCTTGTCTTCTGTTTCCTCCAAACTGCTTCTGTTTGAGACAGCCCTTTTTCACTCAGAGAATCCAGATTTTGCACATTCATATCCTAGGATTATTTCTTCCTAACAGTTTCATAATTTCTAAAGAGTGTGCTGTAAAATATTTGTTTTGCTGATATACAATACCATAAACAAAGGAGCATAATGTATGCCATGTTGTTTGATGTATGTTCTTGCTATTTCATAATTTTGTAAGCCTCTTGTGTTTACAAAGAAAAGAACAAGACTTCAGGATTCTTCCTAGGTTCCAATTTCAGGTAGATAAAATTCCTTTTCTCATTAGCTATCCTTCTTAACACTTCATCAGTAGATTTTATTGGAGACTTTTTCTATGTTCTTTCAAGAATAAGGAGCAGCTTTTAAAAGGAGGGAACAAGTAGATCTGTCTAGCTCCCAACTGTGTGACTTATGAATTAAGCTGCAAAAGATTTACAGAGTTTCATTTTAATATCTGACACTTTGCGTTCAGGAAAAATAGTTACCTATTCTGCTCAGGACAGGTGTACTATCTTTGTATCAGGCTTTATTGATTGAAGATGTAATCAAACTGTTTAAATGTTGCATATTAATGAAATAATGAAGCAATCCTGTATGGAGTGGGAAGTGATATAATAGTTCCTTGCTGATTTCTTAACATATAAATTAATGAAAAGATGATGGCAGAAAGTGAATGAATTCTTTTTCCTTGTTCCAACAGCTATTTGCAAATCTGATCCTGGGAGCTCTTGAGAAAAAGAGAAGTTGATTTTATTTCTAGAAAATATATGTTTTTTGTTATACTACTAGATATAGATTTATATCAATTAAGTGATTGGCACATATAACAAACCCTAACCCTAAGGTAGATTTGTCATCTTTCTATTTCACTCTTCTTGGATTGCCCTTCTCAGGTGATTGCATCTGAGGGGCTTCAGACTTCATAGAAAACAATTTCATTGACATGGATCTCATTCTGAATGAAGATACTTGGAATTGCACTGGTTATGATTTTTAAATTAAGTACTCTAGTAATCAGATGCTACAACTGGACATCATAGTGAAACATATTTAATAAAAGTGTGCCTTCTCAGGGTCACACTAAAGTCTTTGTTTAATAAGTAGCATGATATAACACTTTTTTTTCCTCAGTGTCTTTCTCATAAAAAGTAATAGTGTAGACGAGGACTAAATTTAAGAGAATCAATTTTTCACTTGGGAGTAAGGGAGAAGCCTCTTAATTTCAGTGAGGTGGTTTTAATATGCTAGTTGTAGATATAGAAGGTCAGGATTAGTTTGGGTCCCAAGTTTACTTCTCATTCTGAAAAAAGAACAAGATTGTCTGTTACCATGTAATAAAGATAACATTCTAGCTTTTTATAGCCTTATGTCCTTTAATGGTTTGAGGACTAACAGTAACTTTAGAAGATGAATGAAATTTGAGAATTTCAATAATTATCTGCGGAGTGCCAGGCTAGAGGAGCCTCGGCTATTCCATGGTATGTTCTGACTAGCAGAGGCTTTCTAAAATCTCAGACACAGGATTCTCCCAGATCTGTTAAATGAAATGTTACATGCAACATAAAAGTTGCATGAGATGAATCTTGGAGTCCTAATAGACAGTCACTTAAATATGAGTGTGTGGCAGCAGCCAAAAAAGTTAATGCAATCCTTGGCTGTATAAATAGCACAGAATCAAAATCATGTGATGTATTTAGTACTGCTTTATAAAGCCTTAGTAAGGCCACAGCTGGAATACTGCATCCAGTTTTGGTCACCACAAAGCAAAAAAGATGTTGAGACTTTGGAAAAAGTGCAAAGAAAAGCAACTAAGTATTAAAAGCCAAAAGACTAAAACATATGAAGAATGGCGGCAGGATTTGGGCTTGGCTAGTCTACAGAAAAGAAGGACTGGGGGGACGGGACATGATAGCAGTATTCCAGTATTGAGAGGCTGCCACAAAGAGGAGGGGGTCAACTTATTTTTCAAAGCACCTGAAGGCAGGGCAAGAAACAATGGATGGAAACTAATCAAGGAGAGAGCAACCTGAAATTGAAAATAAATTTCTAAATAGTGAGGACAATTAAGCAATGAAGCAGGTTCCCTTCAGAAGTTGTCTGAAGGTTTTAAAGAAGAGACTGGACAGTCACTTGTCTGAAACACTATAAGTGTGCCACTTGAACAGGAGGCTGGACTGGAAGACTTTCAAGGTTCCTTCCAGCTCTATCCTGATTGATTGATTGATTGATTGATTGATTGATTCAAATAATTTTAAATAAACCAGGAAAAAAATGCAAAGGAAAACATCAAAGTAAACTTTATTGAAACCTGGCATTGTTTTGCACCTCTTTCTTCCCTCTCCTAAACACCCACCGTAACCAAGAAATGGAATAACATCACAGCTTTAGTGATGACATCATAGAATTATTATCTCAGAGCACTTCCTACTGTCTGCCAATGACATGAGATAGTAGTAAAATGTGCAACTGTTGATGTCATTGAATACTGTATATTAATGAAATTAGATAACAACCTACAGGTTTGGTATGCAGACATAATCTTGGGGTTTCTTTTAATATCAATTTGCATATAAATGAAGAGCATTCAGTTACCAAGGAATTATTGCACTTGCTAAGATTTTAAATTTTGAACAAACTACTTGAAGAGTATGACAGTTTGTGCTTTTGTTCTTTTATAATGCCACAAGAGAAGACATGGTGGTAGGAAATTCTGGCATTTGTGTACATCAAGACATCAGGAGGTTGGCAAAGGCTGCACTTAACAAGCAGTTGTCTATAATGAATATGAGTATGAGTAAGAATGCAACCTTTAAATTCTTGGCAGGAGTTGAACTGAGGAACTCTGATATAACTCTCCTGATTAAATAGGATTGTATTTAGGAAGTCTGCTTCATTTGTAGCTAACTGAGACTGCAGTTATAAAAATTCACTCACAACAATGCTTCCCGTCCCCCGACATGTATTAAAATAGCTGACAAATATTGAGAACATATTTTCTTATTCATTTTATTTGTCATTTTCTTCCTCATTTAATGAGATGAGTGAAAGCTGAAATTAATAAAGAAAATGAAACTGCTGAGCAAAAAATAAAAAAATACTTAACTCTTAGTTTCGGATGTAGTTTGGATTGTATAAACTGATCTAATCTATGGGCTTTGCTGGAAGATCCTGCTTTAGGCAAAAGGCTGAACTGGTTGATGTTTTGGCCTTCCTAACTTTGTTTTAAAACATTTCTCAGAAGCAAGTCCAATACTTCAGTGGTACTTATATTGCAATCCAATGCAAGAGTCCAAGGAACAAAAAGAATACAAAAGGTTGATGTGGGGAAACCAAAGGCAAAAGTTCATCAGCTGCTTGGCCTCTTTTCTTGTTTGAATAGAACAAAATCAGAAGCTGGCCTGGATCTAAAGATAGCTTCTCTCTCACTTTCCCTGCAGTCAGGCAATTCGCCTTTCTGAACTGCTTAGAAGAGCAGGGCTTTATTTGGGATGAGCAGAACCAGCTAGTCTGCTTCCTGGCAGTTCTTTGATTCTAGAAATAGCTTAGGTATCTTTGGATTATCATAAAGGGTTAGAGTTAAGAAGAACAGATTCCCATGTTTGTTTCATCCTATTTTTTAACTAACATAACAAAGACACACACACATCCACACAATTGCATTGTTTATTTTATAAGATTTTAAAAGTAGAAACTAATTAATGATTGGGAGAAAATAAATGGAGAGGTTAAAAAGTAACTAGAGTGATGGGAAAATTATAGCCTCTGTGAAGAAAGGAAAGGAGCAGAGAGGAGAGGAAGGATGAGAAGAAATATAACCTGAAAACTAAACTAAACAAGTTTTTAAAAGGTTCCAACAATTGCATGGCACAGCTGTGATTGTCGGAACCTTTTTAAAAACATTTTTACTACCTATTTGCCAGAACTGGTAGTAAAAAAATGCTTTAAAATAAAGGTTCCCACAATCAGACGGCACAGCTATTGACAATCATCTATGCTGTGTGATCCTTGGAATCTTTTTTTCTTCTTTTTTAAAGCATTTTTAAACTACTGGTTCACTCGAACTGGTAGTTTTTATCACTACCGGTTCACCCGAACAGGAGCAAATCGGTAGCATTTCACCCCTGATAAAAAGGTTTAATTCTTGTTCCCAATTTTGATAGCTGTAAATGTGACAACTATCATTGCAATATAATTGAATTATTAATCTATATATTGCAGCAAAGCTTCGTGAAAATTTTGGAAACAATGATAAAATAGGTTAGAAACGTCTATCTTGGATCATCTTGAATCAGTTAAACATTATCCCAATGTTCTCCTTTCCACAACTTTCAGGATTAATTTTAAGTAAAATAAACAGTCCTATCACAATGGTGCATTTGGAGCTATTTTGTTCACTTATGACAAAGCATTTTTAAACAAAGTATTTAGTTTTGTCTATAAATCTTGTTTATTGAAAAAGTGTAAGATTATATACACGACAGGTAAAAATGCATATGAATTGTTTGGGAGATAAGATCAAGATTTATCACGCCTATCTCCCAGAGATTCCCCGGCTGTCCTGACAAGTTCAGCCTTTATTTCCTCCTTCAGGATGCAGACCACAATATAACATTAAAGGTGGCAATTTTTTTGCTGCAGTAGTGGCAGGGAAAAAATGGGGGAAGGGACGTGTAAGTCCAATGGCACAGGTTCACCAATACTGATAGTATGGATTGTACCCGAGACTATAGTTGGTATACCATCTAAAAACTCAACTACATTTGTAAATCATAATTTTCTTTATGTGTGTTTTGATCTGGTCTTTGACCACAATAAAAATTACTTACTTACATATGAATTGTTAGATCTCCAGAAGGCTCATTCAGTCAAGCAGTCTCTTGATGTGAATTCGCTAGCTAGACATCTTCAAAAAGTTCACAGAAAAGGCAGAAGAGAGCTATCTTTTCAAAGTAAGAACAATAACTTCTTCTGAATAACCTATTAATGGCAATTAACATAAGGAATAATTTAAATAATATTTTAATAAGTGACTACTCTTTGGCAAATGTGTTTTTTAAACTTTCATTGAGTGAGAAAGGCACAATAAATGCTGTTGTAATTTATTTTAAAATAAGTGGGATTACGTCTATATATTTTGGATCAGGATGCCGGTCTCCATTTGACTATAGAAACATCATTTGGATAAGTCTTGATGGGTCAGTGTGCAAACATTTTAATGTTGAAGTGTGCATCCAGTCCTAGAATGGACAGCAAACAAAATCCTTATGTAGAGTATTGAAGCCAACAGTTTTTGAGGGAGTCAAATTATGTGCTTCACATATACATGCATGCACTCTGACTGTAAGTTACATGTACATGATAATTTTAAAAGTCACTTCTACTGTATACTGGTGTCCTGATTTGAATATTTATGGGTTAAAATATGGACCAAGGAACTATCACATCTAATTTCTGCCAAGTCTCTTTTTCTCTATTCAAAGAAAGTGCTCACAGCCCACAATGTAAGAAAAACTTGGGTAAAACCTTTTCACTTGAACCACAGCATATGAAGAAGCATGTTTCTAAATTGGAAGACCCATTTTTTAACTGATAAAAGTAAATATTTATTCTAAGAAGGAGAAATATTCATGTACTTAAACTGTGCTGCAAAAGCTAATCGACGGGATAAGGCAGTTGTCTTTGCAATTCTAAACAGTGCAATTAAAAGTTACAATTTTCCCTTAAGTAAATTATAACTGACTAAATGTAATGTTCCTTCCAGCATCTGTTCCCTAAAACTTTCTTCTGTAACATTCCAGAGGATTTTTTTTAATGTTCAAAATAGGATTTTTTTAATGAAATATCTTGTGCCCTAAAACTGTTGTTGAGTCATTTGCTACTCTGATTATTGTCATGTTTGCCTTTTCTAAAACTAAAGTGACAGTCCAATTGCAAGATAGGGATTTTGTGATTGTGCCTTATATAATTGTGCTGTTCTTCTAAAAGTGCCTCTGTGGTGATTGTGTTCATGAAATCCATTATGTTCATTTTCCTATTAAATATGTGTTATATATATAAATATATTTATCTGGCAGCGTGAAGTTTTTTAAACTCACACTCAAAAGAATAAACATTATCACTTTCGTTTGCTTTGCTTTTGTACATTTATTTGGCTATGACAAAGGTAGATCAGTGGCTAAGATGCTGAGCTTGTTGATCAGAAAGTTTGCTGGTTTAAATCCCTAGTATCGGTCTCCTGAGTGAGGTTGGACTAGATGACCTCCAAGGTACCCTCCAATGTTGTTATTATTAAATTTTTAGTCACTTGTCTCACTGGTGTCTTGCAGAAAGAGTTGAATGTGAATATAGATATTTGAAAGTGGAACACACATGTGTATGTAGAGATCTATCATTAGATTTCCTGTTCCAAATAACTTTTCACATTTGTGAAGAAATGACTGAATTCACACATATTGCCCTATGGGCATAAAAATTGCTTTTTTATGGCTTATTGAATAAACCAGAATAGAGTAAAAATGTATTACATAAAGTCATCAGGTATAGTTTACAAACCATGGTAGATGGGATCACACATTTCATGTTAAACCAAACCAAACCAATCTCCCAAACTGAAAAAAATAAGATACATGATTTGTATGTGTTTGTGTAACTGCTTAAAACAATTGTGTAGTCTTTTCCAGAAATTTGTTTTCAACCCCATGAATGGCCAGTGGTTATTACTTGCATTCTTCTAAATGTCTTTTATTCTACTGCAGTGTTTATTTCTATTTTTCCAATTTTCTGATTAAAATCAATTAGTGTTTAATTTTTCACTTTAGTTATTTTCCCTATTTTCTCTCTCTGTGTCCCTTCTATATCTTATTTTATTATTGCTGTATTTTATTTTTAAATTGATTTAAATTCTTTATGGGGTTTCATTTCTGTCATTTTTATATGTATGTCTCTAATGATAAAGAATGGATAGCTGGTAGTATGAAACTGATCATTTTCATCCAGGAATTCACTCTATGTAAATAAATAATTAAATCATTCTCATGCGATTTGTGCCAGCATAGTCCATATGTGCCAAATGTCGGGAAACATGCTGAGTTGTCTCCCTGCCAAAACTGGATACTTTCTTGCCAAAACTCTTTTCTGCCTTCATTCATGCACTTACCGTATTTTTCGGACTATAAGATGCACCAGACCATAAGACGCACACAGTTTTTAGAGGAGGAAAACAAGAAAAAAAATATTCTGAAGCAAATGGTGTACTAAAATG
>JANHFP010009236.1:0-16976 GCA_032468135.1 Calamaria suluensis
AGAAGGAGGGAGGGAGCGAGTACAGTACAGTACCGTAGTCACCGTAGCGAAGCACGGGTATCAGCTAGTATCTTATATAATGAACATGCAAAGATATGTTTTCATTTCTGCTTTCATTTTGCCTTTTCACAACTAACTCAAGGCAAAACAGAATGTCTCTCCTATTTATCTCCCCTCCCCCCCCCCAAAAAAAACCCCAGCCATGTGGGGTTTGAACTGAAAGAAAGAGTGCTTGGTTCACACTAAAATAGGAAGTTAAGCATGGGTCTTTCTCAATCCATATCAAGTACTTTTAACAATCTATTTGCAAACTCATTCTTCCTTAGTTATTCAGTAGTCCAAACACTCCTGTCTTTTCTCATTTGTTTTTCTCATTTCTCATTGTTATTTTCAATATCTTAAAGCTGTGCTTCACACAATGCATGTTTGCATCATTTATTGTATTTTTTATTTATTTATTGCTAGTTGGTTTTTTTAGTTACCATTTGAGCATTTTCATTTTTTGAAAGGAGTTGTCATTCTCTCATAGTTTCTGACATTGATCCTGCAGATCACTGCTTTGGCTTTACATTTTCCTACCTAGCTGAATGCAACTCTGGCTGAGTTTTGTCCCAGTTGTGTGATAGTTAGCATGCTGGTTTCACTTAACAAATGATGGAATTTGGAGTTATCTATAAGACCATGGAGATATGGGAGATAGAATCTTGATTCTCACATTGTATCAAGCTCCTTGCATTCTTTTTTTCCCCAAGTTTTTTATTTTTCTACAAACAACTTATTGCATTTTACAATGTTATACTTCAGGTTAATATACTGAGAATAAAATTTTAAAATTCACTTAAAATTAATGTTTGTTTTTCTTATCTAATTTTAAACATCAGTTTTAGTTCCTAACCTTAGTGTTAATATATGCAGTGAATTTTACTTACCTAAGTATAGTTCGCTGACATGGCTGGATTTTATTAGATTTTGTTATCTATGTCCTTACCTACCTATAATCCCTATAAGACTAATAGGTTGTGAAGTGTTATTAAAAGAGAAAGGATGCGGTGGTGAGAACTTAGAATAATAATTGAATCCCATGAAGAATTTTGAGGCCATTATACAGCATTTATTTCTAGAATATCTTGCCACAAAATTTATCAGTCACTCACTCTACTGTAAGAACACATTGTGACAAGGCTGCCCTCTTATGTTCAGTGTGCTTATCTTGATTAAGACTCTGACCAGGTTCTTTGTGATAGTGTTTTACTGGAAAACTGTTTTGTTTCATTTACAATTTTCAGTTAAGTTGATGAAAAATAAACTCTGTAACATGGAATGTTATTAGTTTTACCTCAGTCTGGGTTCTAGTCTCTCCTTTATACTGGAGCATATTGTTTGTAAACAGCTTGCTTCTCCTATTTTAGAACTAAGTGTTTCTGTAAAGCCATTACAACACTGTCTTATCAGTATCCCTGAACCAAACATTATCCATTTACAGGATGTAAATGATACCTTGAATCCTAGACAGAAGAAGTAAAAGGAACCTAATGGAGCTGTAATATTTCTTGGGACAATATAAAATATTCCATTCCTACTTTTCACTAATATTCAACAGGCTCTTCAACCCACTGGAAAGGCAAAAAAGGGCGGGAATGTCTACCCTTTATCTCTATTCATACTAGTTAAGACCCCAGACAATCTTTTTCCAATTCGTTTTTCTCCTTAAAGACTATACTGCTTGTACTCCATGAGGTGTGTTAATTATTGCATGTCATATCTTAAAGCAAGGGTCCCTAAAATATTCTGGCTGGAGAATTCTGGAAGTTGAAGTCCACAAGTCTTAAAGCTGCCAAGTTTGAAGACTTCTGGTTTAAAGGATTAATATTTGTGTAATAGAACAAGATTGTTGCTATTTATTCATTGGTGCAAAAGCAATCTCATATATATTGGTAGTTTTGTTGATTTTAAGAGTACATCCTCAAAAAAGATTCTGTCAGACAGAAACAACTTCAGAGTTCTGCAGTTTTGACATCCCAAACTTCGTTGCCGAACAGTGAATCATTCTGCAATACTTGGTTTACTGATTTTAGAAGCATTGGGATACAATTTTCCCATCCTAGAGATCACTTGCTTCATTACTCCTCCTGACATTCAGGTCCCTATCAGGGGAATCCCAGCATTTTATCAGCCTTCCAAACAAAATGAACATGAAATTTGTCAGTTTGCCTGTTCTGTATAATAGGAGATCAGCCAAAATGCAAAGCATGATCTTTTTGTTCTCTTGTACTTTCTCTTATATGACATAGTAAAAAAAGGGATTTTAGTTTCTGCAAAATCTGCAGGGTGGGTCAGGGTGGATTCTCCTTGTTCTTAGAATTTCAAGTGAGCAACAGTAAAAACAATCATAGATCACTTTCAATATGTAATTGAGCATTGGGGAAATGAAAACAGTATTAATATAGATGTGTAACCTTCCTCATTTGTGTATTGTTGTGCTCAAACTGGATTGTAAGAAATAATAAGCCTTTCACTATATGCGTAGTATTAAAATATGAATGTATGTTTATAGGTGGCCTCCTGTATGCAGTTAATGGTAAGCCTTACCCTGGAGACAGGGAAACAGTGGAAGCATTTGTAATGAACTTTTCAACTGGAGAAATCATTGACACTTTCATTCCACTTAGAAAGGTAACACATTGTGAAACTTGTCATTGTAATATTAAAAATGCATGAATGCTCTTTTTTTCCCTACATCTTGTGCACATTTCAAATTTCATTATGAAATATCTCACGTAGGTACTTTTTAAAATAATGTTTTATAGAATTATTCTTATAACTCATGTAATGGAATTCTCATATTAAACCATATCACTGAATAACATTTCAGCACAGTCTGGTACTTAATCCTAAAATGTTTAGCCTAACAGCTAAAAACAGAAAAAACTGTTTTGAGTTATTTATTAAAAGAGTTTAGCCAAAAAAATTAATATGCAAGACAAACTACTGCAACACTATTTTAACAATGAAGTGGCAGTAGCCAATAAGAAATCAGCATGTTTCCCCTTTAAAGATTTGCATGAGCACTAAGTGGTCCATTGGGCTGCTTCAATTGTTGCAAAAGATGCTTCCTTAAATGTAAGGCACTGAAGACTTGGATTATATCTAGAGTTCTCCTATGGACTTTGGATCAGTGGTGAAATCCTTTTTTTTTTACTACTGGTTCTGTGGGCGTGGCTTGGTGGGTGTGACAGGGGAAGGATACTGCAAAATCCCCATTCCCTCCCCACTCCTGAAGAAAGGATATTGCAAAATCTTCATTCCCACTCCACTCCGGGGCCAGCCAGAGATGGTATTTGCCGGTTCTTCAAACTACTCAAAATTTCCGCTACTGGTTCTTCTGTCAGAACTTGCTAGATTTCACCCATGCTTTGAATGTTCCTCAATGTGGAGGGAACAGTGAATTCAATAACTTTATTTGCCAAATTCTGAAAGCATGCTTAGTTGCTGAACAGGAAGAAGATCGTTTTGCAGTTTTTGGATTGTCCTTTTTATTTTGTAGTTGAATTTTCCAAAACTAGAACAAAAGGGTGGTAAATTTAAATTAATTGATAAAACAGCTTCATTAATCTGTATCTATTGAGGATCAGCAAATTCTTATGGCCAGAGAATGATGAAACATTATTAAAAAAACTTTAAAGCAAGAATACCAGCCAGAGAGAAAAATATGTCCCAAGAGAGAAAAGCTATCTGCATGGAGTTCCGATTTCTGGATCCTAATAGTGTATTATAAACATAACAGGGAAAGCATGAATACATTTACTGGATTTGACTTGATGTTATTGCCTTATTGTTAATTTCAGTTTTATAGATATAATTTACATTAAACACAGAATTAGAAATATGAACATACAAAATAAAAATGAATAGCCTCACCTTGATGCTTTGTAACAGTTCAAGGGCATGCATTGGTTCTCTTTGGATTCTTTTTTTAATCTGCAAAATAATTCAAGAAAGAAAGAAGAAATGGTCTCCCAATATATTTCAGTGCTCTTTCTCCATTTTCTCCTTCGCTTTAACTATACTGCATGCAATATCTGGCTCAGAGTTTATGCATCACACAGGGGTTTTGTCTCATATGGAAAGGCTTTTATTTAATTAGACTACAGCTACAAAGAGATAGAGTATAGGCCAATAAATAAATCTGATTTGTTAATGTAGGGAGGGGAGAGAAGATATATTTCACTGAGGGCAATTCAGTACACTGTAATAGTGTTTTCTGTTATTTTCAGCTTGTCTGTAGCTCCCACTGTGCATGTAGAATCAGCCTGCCATCAGATTAAAATTAATCAGTATTCTAGGTTTAGTCTGCTTTGAAAAGTTAAAACAAATGTCAAGTGCACTTGAATAAATTCCCTTTTCCACCTATGAGTTTTTCTGATTATTGAGAACAGGAAACAAACAATACTGTTTAGTAAAAAAAACCCACCACAAACATCTCTCTTATTAAAAGAATGATGGTTAAAAAGTAATTTAGGAAGTTTGAAGAATGAAGACTCCCTGTAGTCTTTCATTTATAGTTACAAAATATATTTTATTGTTTCCTCAATCACATCCCTGCTAAGAATCTTTCACAATTTATACAAATTATGATTAAAAGTCCAAACACTGTCAAATGCCTCTGCATTTGTAATTCTGCATCTTGAATTATTGAATAATTTCCAGTGTCTTCCTTATTTTAATATATTGGCTATTTACCTTCACAGAATTTTGAGATGCCACATGATATTGTTGCTTCAGAAGACAGAATGGTGTATATTGGTGATGTTCATGCCAACACGGTGTGGAAATTCACATCCACAGAAAGTAAGATATTGTTGCCTTATATCTTCAACACATTAATATTCCCAAATATGATATTCTTAAGGCTACTGTTGAATTATGAATTATAATAATTCAACATTGAATTATAATAATTCAACATTGAATTATAATAATTCAATATTGAATTATGTCTCAATCTATGTGGAACAAGATTTTTGTAAAAAGGTTGTAATGCTATTTGATGGATTAACCAAAGATTTATGTGTTCCTAAAACTCTGTTTTGTTAAGGAGTTTGTAAAATGATTTTTTTTGAGATAATTCTTTTTATCATTGTTGTTCTGTACATGCAGTCATGTTTTAACTGTGTTTTTAATTTATGTATTTCTAATGTTTTAAACTGATAAAAATATTTAGCTAATAAATCATTGTTTGTTTCCTGTATTTCTCAAAAGCCTCTATAAACTACTGTGAATTAAAATGTGGTTGATACACAGCTATTTTTTTCAGTAACTGTTGGTAAAGTAATGTTGGTAAGGAAAAGTAATGCTCTGAACCATCAGAGCTAGACTAACTGGGGGTCTAAACTTGTAATGAAATCCAAACAAGACCAATGGGGATTGTTACTTTTGCTCTTTTAGAGATTCACCAAGATGATTTGCAATATTGAACACTGTGTTGCCATGTGTGGCTTTATGATCTTGTTAAAGAGAGCACTTCATCCCAGGTTGTTCCCTAGCATCTGGCATGCAATGTCCATTGACAGGCCAGCTGAGAATCGTAGTCACTCTGCTGTGCAAATGGTTTGATTTTCATTTTCCTGTGCCATTTTCACATCTTGTTAACCTAAATAAGTTGTCCCCACTGGAATATTTGCTGTCATTTGGTCATTGAAGTTGGCACTTGTTCTTGGCTGAAAGTGTCTCTCTCTCTCTCAGTATCTTTGTGCTTAAAGTCATCTAGGGATGATTCTATTGTAGATTTTTTTTTCATTTTATATTTTTTAAAAAGCATAATAAAACAACAAAGTGAAGAAATTTGAAAGTAGAAATAGGTAAGAATGAAAGAACTGTAAGGATTCCCAGAGCACAATTTTTGTAATTGTTATAAATCATCTGCCAACCTATTACACACCAAGAATAAATGTTTTGTGCTGACATTTTGCTTTATGTTTCTGATTTCCTGGGTAGAAAACCTTTCATTATTTATTCTGAAAGAAATGTACTACTTACTATATACTACTTATAGTATAACCCCTGCTATTCTAGAGCTGCTGTGCATTCTTATACTTGCAACATCAATTATGTATCACAACTGGTGACCATTACTGGTTCAGTGAATCATAGACATCACAGTGTGTCAAAAGCAATTTCTGTGTTTCAGAAATGGAGCATCGGTCTGTTAAAAAGGCTGGGATTGAAATACAGGAAATAAAAGGTTGGTCTTTATTTCTGCCATTTAGGCTCAGGGGAAGGCGCTGATTCTGTTTTGGAATGTACAAAGTGCTTCAGCTTAAAACATTCTGACCACAAAGAAACTGTCCTGATTTTGTGTTTTGAGAGTTTAGTTTCAAGATTGGAACAAAACCCAAGCATGAAATGGAACTTATTTGTTACGAGAGGAATTGCTTTGAGTGTTGCAATTGTTCTGAACACTGTGGTCAGCAATTGTTTTGTAACTTATGCATGAATGCTCTTTGAAGACAACCATCCCCAAAGCATCAAGAATGTTTTGTACTTTCTAGTTTGCAAGCAGCATCCTAAGTGGTCCAGATTGCCCTGAAGTAGAGCTGTAGAGCAACAGAAATAGTTGGACATGTGGCTGTGTAGTTTGAAGACTGGTTGTCTCAGCCTTTCCATTGTTATTTTCCAACAATTGGGGTGAATTGGCTTTGGTCTTACAGTCTACACAATTCTTGGGAATCACTTGCAAGCAAAAGCCTCAACACACAACACAGGAATTCCCTTCTAAAATATGCAATTATGCAGTCTCTACTGATTTGGAAGAGGGAAGTTGTCTTGGAAACACTGTATCTGAGAAGACAATGGTATATTAATAGACCACAAAGTGAACCAAGCCAGCAGTAGGAGACAGGTACTGTGAAGGGTGAGTGCAGTTCTGGGCTGCGTTAGAAGAACATCATGTCTAAATGTTTGACTATATTATTCAGTCATTCTCAGTTCTAGTGAGACTAAAGCAAGAGTATTCTGTGTTGTTTCTGGGTGCCACATTTCCAGAAGGATATTGACTAAATAGAGAGGGATCAAATGAGGTCAAGGAAAATAAAACAGGAACTTGGGGTCCTGCAGTGAAGAACAGATTGAAGGAATTTAGAATGTTTCTTCTGATCAAATGGAGGAATAATGTTCAGGTAGATTAAAGGAATTTACAGGAAGGATCCTCAATAATTGTTTTCCAAAGCTTCAGAAATTAGGGCTAGAATTAATAGCAGCTACTTACATTTCATTTAAGTATAAGAAAAACAACTTCCTGATGGTTACTTATATAAAGTGGAAGAATATAGCTGTAGAGATTGTATATTCTTTATTTTGGGAGCTTTTAAAGAGTCTCTACAGCTATCCCTCATTGGTAGTCTAATTGAGTACCCTATATACTTCTAAGGATTATTTTAGAATTATCCTTGTGAAATGACATTCTTTAATTATATAGATGCTTGTCTGGAAAATACTTGTGCATGTGAAATAAAAGGATATAGCTTGACACACACAAGTTTCATTAAATATTAAATTCTACGATCAGATTCTTTAGCCAATGAGTTACAACCACTGATAGGAACTAAGTGTCCTTGGTCCAAAAATGATGACAATAGCATAATGGAATGTTATCAATTATAAGGAAGAAGGAACATTAAGAGAATAATACGTTTATTTCTAAAATCCTTATAAAGTTTGTTTTAATCATGTATTATTTATATTTTTTTGAAAAATGGCTGCAAAAATATGATTTTGCCACTGGAAAGGATCTTGTATAGCAATAGCACTTATATACTGATTCACAGTGCTTTACAACCCGCTCTAAGTGGTTTACAGAGTCAGCATATTGCCCCCAACAATCTGGGTCTTCATTTTACCCATCCCGGAAGGATGGAAGGCTGAGTCAACCTTGAGCTGGTGAGATTTGAACTGCCGAACTGCAGCTAACAGTCAATGAAAGTAGCCTACAGTGCTGCACTCTAACTACTGCACCACCTCGAGTCATTTCAGTATAAAGTAACAATAGTATTTTATTCTGTTAGGTAGACTTAAAAATACAATTTGTACAGAATTTTGTGGGTAGATATTCATCCTCTTTCTTTTCCATCTATTTTGGCCCACAAACATAGGACTCAAAGTCACATATTGCTACCTATAGAACTATAGAGCTCACCATATACACAGATTATTGAAGAACATGCTTTATAAATTGCCTATGAGGATAAATAAGCAGTGTTTCATTTTATGCACAAAGAATGGATTTTAACATTCTTCCTGTTTAGTGAGCCTTGATTACAAATCCATCATGCATTTACCAAAGACAATGATAGAAATTTCCAGTAATTAAATGAGATACATAAGAGGAATTGCAAATAATTGATTGCTCTGTCAATAATTTTGACTTTCTGTTAGGAAGTTATCATACTTGCCCTCTTCAAGGCAAGTATCTAAAAACTGGTATTTAAAAAATGCAATAGGTGTTCTGAAATGAACTGTTGTATTGTGGCAGATTCTGCCTGGATCAAAAGAGTTAATCTGTGTTTAATCTTTTCTTCTCTCCAAAAAAAGCAGAGGCAATTATAGAAGGCACTCTGACAAAGAAACCCACATCAAAAGAATTTTTAAGGAAAGAAGAAAGGCATCAAGTTGTCCAGCAGGCTAGCAGTTCTGTTTCTTTTGTTCTTATTACAACACTTCTAATTATTCCAGCAGTTGTCCTCTTGGCAATTGCCATGTTTATTTGGTGGAGAAAGACAAGAATCTATGGAGGTAATTAATCTATGTTTAACCTTGTAACAAGCACTTTTGATATCAAAAGTCTTTATAACACAGAAGAACTTCAAAAATGTTTATTTTCCACTGATAATTTTAACTTCAAAAAAAACCCTACATCATGGGATCTTTGCCCTGAGAAATCTGGATGTATTGTAATGTTCTTGTTTATATTCCATTCATTTTTCAATTAGGATGAATGTTCTTGTGGTTTCTGGGATGAGATAATACTTTGAGTTTATAGCATTGCTTGTCATGAAAGGAAAATTACAAGTCTACTGCATAAAAAGGATTGTTGAAATGGTTTTTGCTGCTTTGTTTAGCTTTTCCTGAATAAGACAGAGTGGAAGCACCCATTCCTTCGGATGTTTCTCCTGTATTCTTTAGAATCTATTCTGGCATTGATTCTCTCTGAGCCTGCCAAAGACAGCTACTTTTTATTTTAACCTCTCGTAAAACAGTGCTTGCAGTGCTCCAAAATTATAGCAGCAGTTAACTTAGAGCAGTGTACTCTAAAAATACACACAGCAGCATCAAAGGTAAAAGCAAACTGTTAAAATCTGTTTCCCTATCCAACTCTATAAACATGCTGATGCAATTATTAAGCATTATCCTCAGAAAATAATTGCATTTGTGGACAAATGCCTCTTTAAACTCCATACCAGTTCGTTAAAGAAAAACAGCTTCAGGGATGAAAGCACATAAGATGTCTAATCCTCTCCTCTCATTGCCTTTATTAGGCCACAAATGCCTTTTCTTCCTAAGCTCTCCTGTAGGCCACCAAACCCCAGTGGTGGGATTTTACCGGTTTGGACCGGTTTGCCTAAACTGGTCGTTCCTGTTTCTTGCGGAAAGCGAACCAGTTCTCTGTTGCTGTGAAAGTGGGCCCACCCGCCTGTCCCTGTATTATACCGACCTTTAATTCTGCTCCTGAAGCCCAGCTTATCAGGGTGGCAAACTGAATTGGCTCTCCTCAGCTGTTTTTGTTGCTCCTTCCTTACAACGTGGAAGTTTAATTTTATGGAAACGGCACACGTGAAGTGCACGCAAAGCAAAACAGTTGTTCAACCAGTATGATCCCACACCTGCCAAACTCCATTCATTGTTGTCAAAATTCATCATCAGAGTTTATTTCCAAATTTAACTTGAGATGTTACTTTTGAAGCTTTGAATTTCAGATTTGGATGAATGATTAGTACCAGAAACACATACTTTTTAATGCTCGGTTTTGTGTGTGTGTTTCTATTCCTAAACACAATATCATGTACATATATTACCCTTGGACTGAAAATGATTGCCCCCAACTGAACATGCAAAATCTTTTGAGTATTACTGTAAGTGTAATTTTTATGAGGAAAGGCATACTTTATGCAAGAAACATTTCATAACTAGGAGAAACCTTACGAGCTTGGATTTATCATCAGGAATTTTTTTTAAGTATCTGAAGTCATATGAAAGCTTATTAAGTTTTTAAGATAGTTTGAATACTATATTACAAAAACCAACTTAGTTTTGATAAGTTTAAAGGGCTATGTGTTTGTCTGTGTGAGAGAGAAAAGATGAATATCAATTATGAATTAACTGGTTTCTATAAAAAGAAATTAAAACAATTTATATTGTTTCAACTTTTTTGCTTGACTTTGACATTTTTCAGGGGCATCAGAAAAAATATCAATCAGACCAGGTGGTTTTATGTTTAGCTTGATAAGTAAAATATAGTTCAAGGATCAGTAATAGACTAGAATCATTTGTAAATCACAGCATTAGTGTTTTAGTGGTAGTACTCTACATAGTTTTGTTTCTCTTCCATGTTTTGCTTCATGTAATTTCATTTTAAAATTCTTGCTTATAATCTACATATGTCTCTCAATCTTATAGCTGATGCTGATCACAAACTTGATTCAAGCTCAGGTAGAATTTTGGGCAGATTTAGAGGTAAGTACAATAAAAAAAGTATTGCCTTTTTAAAAATTAAATGATATTTCCCTTGCACGTTCTCTTGTATGTGTTGTCTTTCCTCTGATAATGAATCCAGCAATTACTCCTGATGAGAAAGCTGTAATGATCTTGGTGAGTCATCTACTTCTATACCAGACAAAGCCTTTGGGAACTGATGATTTCTTAGAGGAACACAGGCAAAGCAAAAAATAGGACTAAGAAATTGATTTTTCTTCTCTAGACTTGCCCTTTATCTAAAATGAAGAAAAATATTGGCTGTAGTAGTTTCTGTCAACCTAAATTCTAAATATCTCTGAGCTAATTTTAAGCAAGGAGGGGCAAAAAGTTTGAGGGGAGAGTGGGTAGAAAGCAGAACCCATTCTACCTCGAAGTCCAAACTCTGCTTTGTGTCTGTGTCATGTCTCACTTGAAAGGAAATAGAAAAAGGTACATGTTGCCTTTGGCTGAAAGATCAATGGACAGTTCTATGTCTTTTTAAGGTGTTCCTTGACGTTGACCAGAAGGAGCTGATAAGCTAACAAAGTTGAAACCTGAAAAATCAGAATAATAATGTATAGTAACTAATATGTCTTCTTGTAAGCCGCCCAGGGACTTGGTGGCTTAGTGGGTAAGGCAGCTGAGTTTGTCGATCGGAAGGTTGGCAGTTCAGCAGTTCGAATCCCTAGTGCCATGTAATGGGGTGAGCTCCCGCTACTTGTCCCAGCTTCTGCCAACCTAGCAGTTTCGAAAGCATGTAAAAAATGCAAGTAGAAAAAATAAGGACCACTTTTGGTGGGAAGGCGTTCCGTGCGTGTTTGGCATTTAGTCATGCCGGCCACATGATTACAGAGATGTCTTTGGACAGCACTGGCTCTTCGGCTATGAAATGGAGATGAGCACCGCCCCCTAGAGTCGGAAACAACTAGCACATATGTGTGAGGGAAACCTTTACATTTACCTTTTTACTTAAAAGGAAGTGATTCACTAGATACAGGAATGGCATATAATCTTTCTTTTTTAAAGAAATCAACTTTTTTTTGTAAGTCTCACTTCATTTAGTATTATTCACGAGAAGTATTCCTGAAGCAGGGGCAAGTTCCATATCCCATCGTTACCGTTTCGCTCATGGGTGCACGCATGCACGCAATGCTTCTGTGCATACACAGAAGCATCCTGGTAGGTGGGCGGAGCCTTCCAACACAGCCGCTACCAGTTCATCTGATCCGGTTCGCCTGATTTGCCTGATCTGACCCACCACTGACTTGAAGTAATTCAAAGTTGTTACAAGAGAGTTCATCTTTATGTAGACACCTAAAGTTCTGTATATTTGAAATATTTGAAAAAAATGAAAGAATTTACCTGAAAACACTTAAATGATTAACTGTAAAATTTCCATGGCTCTCTCCATGTGTCATGAACAATAACTGTTTTATATCTGTCTTGTAATCTGTGCACATTATTTTAACTCTGATGGTAACTCAAGTGGTGATAAGCTTAGGAAAATGGCATTGGCTCTAAAAATCATGGTACAGTGTAATAATTGATTTTCATTCATCTCAATCATTTTTGCATAATTAGGCTAAAATCATTACTTCAAAATATTAAAATTCAAAAAGAAGATGAACAAGTTTGTCTTCATTATTTACTTAAATACAATATTTTTAAATTCTTATGTTCATCTTATTTATTTGTCAATAAATGTTCTTTTTACCTGATAGTATTAATGTTAATACTGAGCTGTATAATATTATACTGAACATGAGCCAATTTTTTAGAGAGATCTAGATGACTTTCATTTTAGAAATGAAAGTATGCCACAGAATAAAACCTGAGTGTGATGTTCAGCAAATATTATAAAATTAATGGTACATATTTCAAATGAGAGCAAGTTTATAGTTCTTTTATTGCTGATTAAATCCTGTAAATTACCAGATGTACCGTAATAGTGTTTATTGTTGCTCTGCAAATCTACAATCATGAGCAATTTATATTCCATGCCTAAAATAGCATTTTCTAAGAGTTATTGGGATGGTATTTCTCTACATTTTGCATAGACCATTCTTATGTATGGACAATGACCTCTTCAATTTGGACAATGACATCTTTAGGAAAGACCATTCTGAAGGTGCCTGTTGCTTCCAGAAGGTTCTTATTGAACATGTGTGTTAAAGACCTTACTTAATTCCCAAAGTATGGGGATTGCTATTGCACTTACCTCCACTATTTCTCCCAGTAGATCAGTTAAAGCATATTTCTTCATCCATAATTATTTTAATATTTGCATATTTTAAAGTGGTTTTATTTATTTATTTTTCAATTTGTCTTTTAATGATTTGAGCCATGTTGGCTGCCTTTGAATGAAAAAACAAGAATAGCATGAGATGAATAAAAATGTTAAATATTCTTCTCCTTTTGTTCAAAAAGAATCTCCTACATAAGGTACACAACTAGAAAACGCAACTAAAATACAACCAGTCAATTTGGAGGCTCACTTTTCTCTGAATTTGGAATATCTGCTTAGAAATATGTATATATAGAGAGAGAATTAGCTTTATATATTTTCTTAATCTTTTTCTATTGCTTTTTAATTAATAACCAAAAAATGCTTTAAAAACAAAATGAAAGAAATATGATAAAGAGGTAAACCAGTATAATAAATTGCTTTAATTTGTCTATACAAAGTCTATCTATGTCTACAAGGAATCCGCTCATAGGTAGCAAGTACAATCAAGTCTTCAATCCATTCAGTGAAAGAAGCCATAATGTACATTTATCATTCCACTGGGCTGCAATATCAGTCTTTTGGCCATAGTAAGGTCATAGAAAATTCATTTTTGTTATCTTGTAGTCAGATATCATGTAGTAGGTAAGCGGTTCAAGGGAAAATTAGCTTTTGTCACTATTCTGCCCCAAATCTTCTTCATCGATCAGTTGCTCCAAAGTTAATATCCCTTCTTCCATCCTATTTTTTCATATCACCATATTTTCCCCAGTTTTTAAAGCTAGTCAACCTGGTATGGAGAAAAGAAGTCAACTGTTTTTTATTAGACATTCGATTCCATAACTTTTTAATCTGGCAGTTGTTTCCAGGGATGCTAGGTTTTAGTGTATTAGTATGTATAGCTTAGTATATTTAATGCTGTCCATCCAATCCGAGGTGTTATATCGGTATATTCTAAAATTGACCAAATTAGAAAATTAACAGTAATTGTTAGTTTCCAGTATGTAATACTTAATAGCTAAGCATGATGATATAACTTTAGATTCAGAGAACTGAATCCTACCTCATTAATTTAATTTCTGTAAAAGATAAATATTCTCAGAATCAACGAACTTCAAAGAAATTATTCCTAGATTTAAGATTTGTATTTTGAGAGGAATTCTGATTTATGCATCTGGAAAACATTTTCAGAAAATAAATTATTTAACCTTATAGGTATTTTTACGTTGTTTAATAATACTAGTCACTATTCCTGTGCAGAACTTTAGAAATGCAGCTGTGAAATAACATAGCACATAAAGTCAGCAATATGCGCTGTCTCATTAAATGAGCTGTTTGTATTTTTATGGGATCCAGCTGGCTCCCAACTACTACTCCTGTTCCTTGGCATTTTGCACTCATGCTCTCTTTATGGTGCACACAGGGAGATTGGAGAGAAACTATGTTTTGAAAGAAATTTCCTTTGCAGCAGTCTGTCTTTAATAAGGGTTGTTGCTCATTATTTTGTAAAAGATAGTAGAATACATTCAACCAACATGCCTTCTTGCAACATTATTAAGCAGTTCTTTGGGGTAATGCTTCTGATGGACAGATAACTCATTTCCAAACACTGAAACATGTTCATACAAGTTTTGACTGCACTTTTCAGACAAAGGTTTTTTGAAACATGCATTTGTTATTGGTTTTCTTGGTAAAGATTTTAGGGTGAATGTGAATTTGAAGAAAAACTGTCAAAGACCAGGAAAGAGGAGGGAGGAAAGCAAACTGGTCATTAGAACAGGCAGTAGAAATAACCGAGAGGAAAAGAGAAGCCAAAGGCATGAAAAACAAAGATCCATGGAAGGAGCCTAACAAAGAATTTCAGAAAGCTGTTGGAAGAAACAGGGATCAATATTAAAATGGCATCTGTAAGGATATCAAAGATGGAAGCTTACAGAGAAAAGCAAGGAAAATTCTTCCAAAAGATCTCTCAGAAGCTGCGACTTTGAATTGATATGCAGTTGTCATGGCAGATAACACTCAATTCAAAGAAGGTCAGATAAAAATGGAAGTATACCGAAATTCTGTTTGGTAGAGATGTAAACATCCAAGGATGCCTGCTTAGAATATATATTCTCTCTTTGCAAGGCATCTAGTAAGCCATAGAAGAAGAATCAGTAAAGCTTCTAATCAAGATAGTGAGACATGGCTGCAAACTTTCTCCTTATTTATTCAACTTATGTGATGAATATGTACTGAAGATTAAATATTGTAACCCTACACAACATGGCAATTCTGACTATGTGCTTTAAGTCCTTTGTACTGTACCATGCACATGGACAATGTGAGTGCAACAAAGTCATTTGGGATTTTTAAAAATCTTCAGTCAAGATGCCACTATGTATAGTATAACTGAAACTTTTTTTCAATAATGCCATTTAGAGGATTTGATGATGGGCTACATGTAGAAGTTTAACTTGGTCCCAGATTTTTTAATGTTTATGGTTTTAATTCTTTCATTATTGATTTGCTTTATTTGTTGCTTGGGAATTGCTCACAGTTCGATATAAGATGAGCAGCTATATAAATGTTATAAAATAAACAAATTGTAACGATTGTGGCATTAAAACTAGAAATGATGGGTTCATCACCATTCTCCATCCTAACTCTATTCCCTGGAATTGCATATTTTTTTCCTGAATTTAAATTTACGTAGCATAACAGTTAATAGTGGGACAGTGCAATGGTCACAAATACAAGTATAGTGGTTAGATTGCAGCAGTGGTGAAATGCAAAATTTGTTGCTACTAGTTCTGTGGGTGTGGCTGGGTGGTGGGCAGGTCATGTGACTGGGTGGGTGTGGCCATTTTTTGCCTTTTAAAAGCATTTTTACTAACTAAGTATTTGCTGGAATAGGTAGTAAAACTGTTTTTAAAAGGTAAAGAAAAGGCTCATACGATCATAGCTGAGCCACATGATCCTGGAAGGCTTTTTTTACTTATTTTACTGAGCCTTTTCTTTGCCTTTTAAAATAGTTTTTTACTACCTATTCCAGCAAATACTTAGGTATTTAAAAAGTGCTTTTAAAAGGCAAGAAAAGAGGCTCTGACGATCGGGCGGAGGGGGCGTGGTCAGGGATTTTTACTACTGGTTCTCTAAATCACACACGACCATTGCTACCAGATCAGATGAACTGGTCCGAACCAGGAGCATTTCACCCCTTGGATAAAGTATTGCAAGGCCAATAGAGGTTCAATCCTCACCAGCTCATGGTTGACTCAGCCCTACTCTCTTCTGAGGTCAGTAAAATGAGGGCCCAGATTTGTTGGGGGCAATATGCTAACATGTGTAAACCATTCAGAACTGTGAAGTACTATGGAGCTAGATATGACTTTAATTGCTATTATTATTGTTAATGAATCTGGCTTCTGCCATTCATTTTGCTTATTGGGAGCCTGTTGGGAAGGTTATAAATGGTGATCACATGATCCCGGGACAGTACAACTTTCATAAATACATTCCAGTTGTTAAGCACCTGGATTTTGATCATGTGACCATGGGGATGTTGCAATGGTTGTAAGTGTAAAAACTGGTCTTAAGTCATTTATAACTTCAAATGGTCACTAAACCAATGGTTGAGGAATATCTGTGCATTTGGAACTCCTTTCTACATTTTTGACAATATCTCAACTGTTAAACATCAACAAAAATCATCTTATAAACATTTTATTTCAATTTGTAATTCAGTGCAAATTTCAAACCTTCAGTCCACATGTGAAATGAAAACAACATCTTAGTTTATTGTATTCCATTCTCTGAAAAGTGTACATTGTAGTTTTCAATGTTTGAATAAAATATATAAAAATATAATTGAGAATTTGTAAAATAAATTTAAAAGGACACGGTAGCTCAGCATATAAGACAGCTAAGCTTGTCGATCAGAAGGTTGGCAGTTCAGCGGTTCAAATCTGTAGTGCCGTGTAACGGGGTGAGCTCCTGTTACTTGTCCCAGCTTCTGCCAACCTAGCAGTTTTGAAAGCACATAAAA
>JANHFP010009240.1:10501-21178 GCA_032468135.1 Calamaria suluensis
GAGCTGGCTGGAGAATTCTGGGAGTTGAAGTCCACAAGTCTTAAAGCTGCCAAGTTTGGGAACCTCTGCTCTAGATTAAAGCAAAACAGAATTTAGAGTGGCTTTTAATAATTTTATTTAAACTTTTCCGTTTTTTAACAAAATGATTGTTTATTGTGTGAAGCATAATACCGTATTGTGAGTAGAGGTAATAGGTAGTCCTCACTTAACAACCACTATTGAGCCCCATTGTTAAACAGCTCACCATATGACTTGATTTTAAATTCTTATGACACTTGTAAAGTGAATCACCATAGTTGTTAAGTGAGTAGCACCGTAGTTGTTACATAGTCATTAAACAACTCCATATTCCCAAATTGGCATTCTTTGGCCAGAAACTAGTAAAAAATGCCTGAAACCAGCAAAACCAGTAAAAGATGTCACAAATGATGGACTAATGTCTGCAGAATGCTGAAACTGGTTGTAAATTTGAGCCGGTTGACAAATGCCCAATATGTGAACATGTGAGTGTTGGAGGTGGTACAGCAGTAGTATTTTTGAGGATGAATCAGCGGTAACTTTTGTAGAGTCCACTGTAACTTCCAGTAGTCATTACACAATGGCTACCTACACTAAGTTAGATCAGAAGTGTAAAATCCATCTCATAACAATCTCTTCATACCTATTTCCATCTGCCTGATTCAACTCTTTCCAATCTTTTATTAATTTGGCCTCTCTGCCTTTGGTTTGGTCTCACTCTAATATCTTTGAGAGTGTACCTAGGAGGCCTGGGAGAGAACCAAGTGTAAGAGACGTACAAGAAACAAAGAAAAAAGGAGAGGGCTCTCCCCACATATGTTCACATCAGCAAGTACTTTCTTGAAACTGTTCCAATATAGACCTCAAACTGAAGATGGAAAGGGAAGGGCCATGAGAGAAAGCACACTGATTTCTCTGCTGTGCTTCAGCAGTCCAAAGTGTAGACTAGACTAGGGGCAGATTTTAAATTAGATTAATTTTGAAACCAGGCAGATGGCCTTCAGATTAATCTGGATAAAATTAATCTGGATATTCACTTTAGGTGAGTACTTCCATACTTAAGAAACTGCTAGTAACTCTGCCAGCATGAGCTAGATTATTCATCTTTCTGGTGTTAGTTCACTGATCAAATGTGGAATATGCAGTGGGAGAGCTTTGTCACTGATTTAAGTTTCATGCTCAAAAGCAACACTGCATCTTAATGTAATTTGATGGACTCAAGCATCTTGTTCATGCAATCCACTTTCCCTTTTTATGGCTAAAAGGAAAAATGAGAAGAAACTGTTTTCAGCCAATTACCATTTGCCATTTCATCAACATCAAGAGAAGCCTGAGTTTTGTTTGTCTATGTGTAGAAACAATCATTCCTGTTCCTAGGATCTTTTGATAAACTCTAATTAAAAGTAACCATATTTGGACCTAACTACATACTACAATTAATTGAAAGTAGAAATGGATATTCCATTTGTCCATTAAAAGAAACAGAAAGCCAGGGTTGTCATGTAATGCCAAACTATAGATTACAACCAGGATGTTAAAATATTTTAGCTTGAGCAAATGTAGAAGCATATGAACCTGATATAATTTTTTAAAAATTCTTTAAATCTATACAATGACGTTGTTTTAAAACAAAATTATATCCCTAAACTGGCCTGAGAGTAAATAATTTTGCTTCATTTCAGATGTGATTTTGGCAACCAAATAAATGATTACATTAAAGCAACTTATTTATTTCAGCCTTTCCCAACTTAGGGCCTTCCAAGTTTAATAAGATTACATATATCTGAGTAGTATGCCTGAAATTCGGAGTACTGTAATTCATTGTAACATATCTTGGGGCACAAGGTTGGGGGAGGTGGCTTTAGTTAGCACATTTAAGTCGGTATTTGGCTCCAATTTTAATAAATATAAAAGTGTTACAGCAAAGTTATTTTGCCTTTACTGGCCAATTTCACTATCAATCTTGCAGACTTGCAGGATTAATGAAACATATCAGAAGCCAAGTATTCTCTTTTATCTGAGCTTATACCATGGCAGTAGAAATTAGTGTAAGCATATTGAACAATATCAATATCTATCAGCCTTTCAACATTCTATTTCTTCTGCCTCCAGCCTAAATCACTAACATGTAACTAAATCAATGATTCTTTTGTTTTAGTTTTCTTAAGTCATGTGAACATTTGTTACAGAAAAATGAAATATTGTCACAGATGGCTGTGGGTGGTCTGGACTTTATGGGATCTTGTGATAGTGTTTTTACTTTATATTACTTTAGATTTTGAATCCTACAATTCTCATTGAAAGCTTAGCTTAAAATAGCAAATAATTTAGTGTGTGAAATGGTGGCAAAATAATTTAATTTTCAATCCAAAATTTAAAACTTTTCAGGCATTTGATAAAGCAGACCACAACCTACTTCTTAGTCAGTTAGAAAAATGTGGGATATATAAGCATTACCATCAGATGGATTTGTAATTGACTGACCAACTGCACTCAATTTATAGTCCTTAATGGAACTACAGGTAGGCCTTGACTTACAACAGTTCATTTAGTGACTGAAGTTACAACGACACCTATGATCTGACACTGAAAAAAAATGATAATTTTTCACACTTATGACAGTGTCCTGGGTCATGTAATCACTTTTTGTGACCTTCTGACAAGCAAAGTGAATAGGGAAGCTGGATTCACTTAACAATCATGTTACCAACTTAACAACTACAGTGATTCACTTAACAACTGTGGTAAAGAAAGGTCATAAAATGGGGCAAAATTCACTTAACTTACATGATCTGTTAACATTTCGCCGGGAGCGAAAAACATACCTCTTCCGACTTGCCGGCCTGGGGTAGTTTTAAACGGGGTTTTAAATTTAATTTAGAGAGGTTTTAATGGGTAAATTTTAATATGAATTTTAAATTTAAATTTAACTTAGTATAGCCAATTTAGTTTAATAATGTTTTAAATTGTTGTCTTTTCTGGTTTTTTAAATTTATGGCTGTGCACCGCCCCGAGTCCGCGAGGAGAGGGGCAGTATAAAAATCAAATCAAATAAATAAATCATTTAGCAACATAAATTTTGGACTGAATTGTCATACGTTGAGGACTATCTGTATATCTACATGGAGGGAGGTAAGTAGTGGGGTACCTCAAAGTTCTGCCTTAGGCCCAGTACTCTTCTATATATTCATAAATGATTTAGATAGAAGGGGAACTCATCAAATTTGCACTCAACACTAAGCTCATAACATCCCAGAAGCTAGGCTCAAGATCCAGAAGCATCTCGACAGACTTGAACACTGGGCCCTTTCTAATGAAATGAAATTCAGTGGTGACAAAAGCACGGTTCTACATATAGGTAAGAAAAAACAAATGTCCAGGTATATAGAATAAGATCTGTGATGGCAAACCTATGGCATGCATGCCACAGGTGGCATGCAGAGCCATATCAGTGGGTACGAGAACTCAGCTCTGTAACCTGCATGCTGGTCCCACTGGAAATTTCCAACCTCCGGAAGACCTATGGGGGGTGGGGAAGGACATTTTTGCCCTCCCCAGACTCCTAGAAAGGCTCTTGAGCAAAAATCAGGCCCACCGGGCTCTCCATATCATCACATGCCAAAAGTGGGGTAGAGCTGGGGGTCATGCATGCATGCATGGGGGCAGGGAGCATAGAATTATGGGTGTGGAGTCGACAGGCATGTGTGTGACCTCCCTGAGCTCCCCCCGCCTTTGGCACATGATGGCAAAAAGGTTAGCCATCACCTGAATAGGTGGTACTTTCCTCAATAGTAGTAACTGTTAGAAGGATCTTAGAGTCCTAATGTACAATCATTTAAATATGAACCAGTTGTGTGCTGCTGCAGCAGCAGAAAAAAGCCAATGCAGTCCTCGGTTGCATTAACAGAAGGATAGTGCCAAGATAATGTGTATCAAGATCATGTGAAGTATCGGTATGACTTTATAAAGTCTTAGTAATACCACACAAAATACTAGATCCAGTTCTGGTCACCATATTATAAAAAAGATGTAGAGACATGGGGCTGGAGGCTAAAACATATGAAGAATGGTGGTAGGAATTGGATATGTGTAATCTAGTGAAAAGAAGGCTTAGGGGTGACATAATAGTAGTGTTCCAATATTTGAGGGGCTGCCACAAAAAGGGGGGGATCTATTTTCCAAAGCACCAGAAGGCAGGACAAGAAACAACAGATGGAAACTAATCAAGGAGAGAAGCAACCTAGAAGTAAGGAGAAATTTCCTGGCACACCAAACAATTAATCAAAAGAACAAGTTGTGGGTGCATCATCACTGTAGGTGTTTAAGAAGAAATTGGACAGTCATTTGTCCAGAATGGTATAAGATCACCTTGTTGTACAAGAGTTGGACTAGAAGACCTCCAAGGTCAACTCTGTCATTGTGTTACTGTGAAAGAAAGATCCTGGTTGATATAGTTTGTATTCTAGCACTTGGGGTCTATTAAATAATAATTGTCTACATGTAATTATTTAAGATTAGTAATCTTAGGATAAACTATTACAGCTAGAGATAATTGTAATTATACATGAATATAATTCAATTACTTTTAAAGAGTTAATTACTTGAATCAAAAAAAACTGGGAGGGGATGGCAAAAGTTCCCTGAACTTTTTGTATAAGAGAATGGAAGACTTTTCCCAATATAATTCATTGATATCATGGCTACATTAGGATATAACAATGACTAAAAATATATACACTGATGGAATCAGTAATGGTGATGGGAGCTGTATGGAGCCATAAAATGTATGAAAATCACAAAATAATATGTAAAAATAATGCCTTACATGAGACTTATTTAAATGATAAATATTTTTAATTTAGGCAGATATTCATTAGCCATCATTCAGCATTTTAGCTACATTGATAATAGTCATAATTGGAGGCTTCCTTTCAGTTTTACTTTTTTCAGTAAAAAAAACCTGTCTAAAACATTATATCTCATACATATGCATACACATAAATATAAGCAGTTTTTAAATAGTACTGTAATAGTGCTGTATGTTTATTACTGTAATAGTAATAAAATCTGGTGCTAAAATTAATCACTCATAATCTTAGTATCATGCCTTTGTATTTTCTTTTTTTTAGGGAAGAGTAAATTTTAAATTCCTTATGCAATTATGAATGCTATTGATTTTTACTGGGGAAATTTGAGTTTTGATTATTATGAACTCAAGGCTGACTTTTAGCAACCACATAAGTAGATTTTCTCCAAGATAGCATGTCCTAGCCTGATCTTTCAAGACTTCTAATGGTACCTGAACTGTATCTCTCTATTTTTTCCACTGAAATTAATATGACTCAATAGATTTTAACAGACTAGATTGTGCCCACATCTTTAATATTTTCTTTTATTCTGCAATGAACAACAACTGCTGAAGTAATGAAATAAAACTGATTTAGCTTTGCTAAATAGAGAAGCATGCACTTAGCCAAGATTGATGTACTTTTGTTAAAAAGAAGTATTTGCACTGGAATAGTTTTTGAAGTATTAATGGAAAATGTTACATGTCACATTCACCATCTTTGTCTAGAAAAGTTAAGCAACGCCTTGTGGTCCAGAATTCACATCAGCACAGCCTTCAGTTGTCAGAGTTCAGTCAAATTCATTATAGCCCCAATATGTGTGGAGTATGCCAAATTAGGGAATACAGTAGTAAAACATTGCAGAAGATGGATTTGACTCAGGCAGTTCACTTGATATGTAGTGCAGTGATATGCACTACTCTCCACTAACAAATATAATGAACAACTCTCTGAGGTTTGAGCTGCCAATCAGGAATCAGAAGTTTTCCAACTGGACATGTCCATTATGTCAAAAATGGGAATACAACAGTCAAATTTCTGTTGACCTGAAAGGGCCAGGTGAAAAGATCTAGATATAGGACTTGATTTTAGGAAACACCCTGAATATATGTGACCTCTATTATGTCTGCAGTAAAGCAACTTACCCCTGGAGCTGTTCCTGGAAACAAGCCTCTGAATATGGGGTTAAGCCTCTAGAGAGTGAACATTTATGGCTGAGCCTGGTTTGAAATCTGACAAGTCCTTAAATAACAAATATCAAGCACTATATCCATGAAGTATGCTGCAGTTTAAGCATATAAAGAATTTTAGCCAAATTAAAATACTATTTTGTTCTTGGAAATGCCAGTGCAATCACTATGCAAATAAAAAGTTTCCTTTTATTGAATTATTTTCTGTAGGGACTCACAAAATACCTGCTCCAAGAAAGCAACTGCTCAACATTTCCTGTCTGATTAATTTCAGTGTTACTGTAGTGACCCATATAATATATATATTGTACAGAATACTACAAGCAGCAGGCTCATTTCCTCTGGAGACAAATAATGTAATTCCAGCAAGTATTCAGAAAAATCATAATACCAAAAGAAATTCTATTAGTTACATAGTTTCTATCAATTTAAATAATCTGTATTAAGTGGATTAGTTTAAATAAGATGGAATAACATATTTTCATATCCTGGAACAGTCAAAATCAGATTTAGCGTGAATTCTTTTGTTTAGTAGCTGCTACTTTGCAACAATATTTATATTCTATTACTAACTGAACTTTCAGAGAATAATGCATGTGTCAAATAGTACTATTGTATCATTACTCCAAGAAACTATCATGTTTCCCCAAAAATAAGACCCTGTCTTATATTTTTTGAACCCCAAAATAAGTGCTTGGCTTTATTTTCTGGAATGTCTTATTATTTTGGGGCGCGTGGAGCAAGACATGGCTCCTCTTGCTGTCTTACCTGATTTCCAGCTCTGTCTCCCTAAATCTAACTAGAGGAAATGGCGGGAACTGTTTCTGCATGTGTTTAAATATTTTTGGGGAGGGGCCTGTTTTCGGGGAAGTTTATTTTAGCACATGAGCTCAAAAACCTGATTGGGCTTATTATCAAGGGATGTCTTATTGTATGGGAAACAGGGTAACAATTTTCAGTTTATTTATATCTAGCTTTTATTATTCTTATAAATGACACAAGGCAGTGAACACACACAATACTCCCTCCTCCTATTTTCCCCACAACAACCATGTGGGGTAGATTGGGATGAGAGTGATTGACCTAAAGCCACTCAGCTGACTTTCATGGCTGAGGCGGGACCCATTTTCTAGCCTGGTGCATTAATCGCTAGACCAAACTGGCTCTTTCAATTAAAAATAAAATAAAATTATCCTGACCAAATCTGATTTTTTAATTTTATTTCTGAGAAATAACATAACCCTATTCCTATAATGAATATGTTTTTGATATGAACATATGATTCCTTTATTTCATGGTGTCAAACTCAATTTCCTTGAGGATAAATTATTGACTGCCATGCTTAAATTTCTCACTTCCTTATATTCATAAAAGTAAAATGATTGTAAAGATTTTGGCTGTATTTCCAAATTGAACTAATCATACAGAAATAGCCCTAGGCTTCCTTTAGTTTAATTTATAGAAAGTAGAGAAGAGTGTGTAAAATGTGGGATGTGGTAAATTGATATGGCTGAAGCAGATGATAGTAGAAGTGGAATAAATTAGGCAGACTAACTTTCCCAAATCCAATGTCTTCCAAATTAGTATCTCAGAAGTGAGATACCAAAAAGCCAAGAAGCTGGGCAGTCTGCTATGGATCATTAAGAAAAGGCATTTCTTAAACTACTATAAGCAATAATTCAATAATTCCAGAAAAGGACAGATGCTTAAGCAGTGATTGGTGGGTAGGGACAGTGGAAGGAAAAATGAACTGTGCAAATTTTCTCCATTAAAATACTTTACTTAGTTATCTTCTTTCAATGTTTCACTTTTTAGTATCTGTCCTATTTTTGCTGTCTATTTATATAAAGCAGGAGTGTCAAACTCAAGGCTCAAGGGTGCTTAGATCTGGTCCACAGGTCTGCCCTGGAAACAGCGGGCTGGCCTGTGGTGTCTCTGCCAACAAAACTAGAGCTGGGAGAGCCACATGTGGCTCTCCTGAGCTCTGTTTTCGCTGTCAGAGGGCTGCAGGAGCCTGTCACAGCCAAAAATGGAACTTAGGGGAACCACGTGCAGTCCCCCTGAGCTCAGTTTTCAATGGCAGAGGGCTGCAGGAGGCAGTTGCAGCTGAAAATGGATGTCGACCTGGCCACCCCCACCGTATCCATGCCTATCCTGGCCCCCGGAGGTCAAACAAGCCCTGATGCCTGTTTCTAGTGCATGCATGTGCAGAACTGCCAGACGGCAATAACAGTTAAAATTTTTATAAAAAGTTTTTTCTTTACTAATTATGTGCCTAGGAAGCCTAGGTCAGAACAGTAGAATAAAATTTAGGGGAGAGTCTTAAGACATTAAATTCATGGTTGGAATGTAAGAGATTCAAAAATCAAAAGAAGAACGTGTGTCCAGCTGATCTAACATTGGATAAGACTGTGAGAATATGCCTTATATTCTTATGAACTTTCCTAAGGGAGTTCAAGCCAGGCATTGGAATTGCTTCTTGTTAGCCAGCAGCTTCTTGCTAAAAATCTCATAGTTTCATTCAAGGGTAGCAGCTGTAAAACAAAAAAGAAAGAAACTGAGCATGGAGGGAAGCTTACTCAGGAGCATGGAGGGAAGCTTACTCAAGAGCAAATTGTAAACACACATATTCCAAAGCAAAATCAAGGCATCAGCCTGTACAATTGGTGGGCAAACAAGATATTGATGTCAGAAGTGAGGCTGAAAAATGACACAGAAAAGCTTGTTGGGTTTTAGAAAGTCAGTTTAGAAACATTTTACATTCTTGGTAAGCTAAGTCAATGTTGTAGCCATTGTTGTAAATTTAGAAATAAATTTAGGATAAAAATAGGCAAAGTCCAAGAAATGCAGTACTAATAATATTGGGGGAGGGGGGTGAGAATACCAAGGTAACAGATTGTACTTTAGTTGAATCCATCTGTAGTTCTTCAGAAGAAATGTAGCATTCCAAATAATCTAGTATAGGCCGACAGTGGTGCATTTCTCAAATTTAATGCAGAGGCTGTTGTCATGAAGACACTGAAGAAATGTATGCACTTGGTTGTCATGGTATGCATTGTCCTCAGAATAAATCTATGTATCTCAACAATAAATTACTTGTTCAATAGATTATGGAAATGTGGTTCATAGATCGTTGAAAGACTCGCTCATGGCCAGTCTGAATGACATTATTAAAAATTAAAATATCCCATAATGATAGTCAAAAGCTATCATTCATGCTCCCTTTTCATGCAAATCAGAATTCTCCGAGGACTAGCTTGTGCATTGTTGAGTCTGTGGCCCTTACAGTCCCAAGGCCATGGTGGTATGTATGAATGACCTTGGGGAAAAGGTGATGAGATGCAGCCAAGAGAATTGTCAGATAAAAACCAACTTAGTCCGCAGCAGGAACCTGGGCAGGGCAAGAGTGTCAGAAGAAACTCTCCCTATTTTCCTTTAGCTGTAAAGGGAATGGGATGAGAAACATATTTTCAGTCTTGAAGACTTTTGTTAATGTAATCTTAATAATAAAATGGAATCAGCTCATCTAGCTGTGTTTCATGTCTATTCTAATTCATAAGGCTGATAACAACTGAATAACGTAAGGAGATCAAATAAAACCACAGAAGCTTCTGGTAGTTGCTAGTAGTGAGCTGTAAAGGGTAACTGGGATGTGATTTGACCTATTAAAGTAATCAAAAAGTAGTCTCAATATTAAACATGGGTGGGGGAGGTGCGTCACCCAGAAAGCTAAGATCCAAAGATAAAAAAATAAACTAGCAGATAAACGCTTCGTAGTAGATGTAAAGAGAGAGAAAAAAGAAAAGTTGAAACTGTAAAGGAGATATATATATTTCTATATATTTGTTTAGTTTTGTTGAAAAAAAATTCCGCTTGAACCTCAAAGGAGGAACTTATGAATGAAACTATGATCTCGAAACTACACTGATGTACAAAAATTTACAAATTCCCATTTACCTTATCCTTTATTATAAAACCAATAAAAATTTCTGTGTTAAAAAAAAGTAGTCTCAACATGAAGATAAGTAGGAGAAGTAGTAGAGGGAAACATATTTGTATGCATTGATTTATTTAATAAAGTTACCATTTGTAGCTGTATTCCTGCGTATGGGTTACAGGATAAAAGGATTGATTAAATGGCAATGTGTAACTCCACAAGACTGAGCTCATTTAATTTCTGGTTGATCCAGCTTCATAGCTCTTGACTGTCACATGTTTTTGACAAGAGTGGAAGTAAGACATTTGCTGAAAAAATGCCACATTTCTTGACGACTATGGCATTTTAGATGTAATGGTCAGAGTCCATTGACATATGCCTTATCCATGCTGGCAGATACCTGAGCAGTAGTGTTCAATGGATAGTTCTCAACATCAGTGTAAGGATGCTGCAACAGTTGTAAGTACAATGACCCAGTTATAACTTTTTTCTATGCTGCTGTTATTTTGAATAGGCATTAAATGAATGGTTGTAAATCAAGAATTATCTCTACTTTGAGAATAATTGTAAATAAAATGGTAAATTTGACTAATTAAGAGTTTTGCAATGGTAAGAAATATATATAGATATATATAAGGTAGTAAATAGGTTTCAAAATAGCTATAACAAAGTAATTATATATCCT
>JANHFP010009240.1:98266-109047 GCA_032468135.1 Calamaria suluensis
AAAAGATTGTATAGTTGTATGGCCTGGCATAAGTTTAGCCATGGCTGTGTTCTTAAAACCAAGAAGAAAATATCTACGGTCCAATTTTAACAGTAGGTGTGGCTGTAGATTATTAGTTTTGCTGCCTGGCGTAATTTTGGCCATGGCTGTGCTTTTAAAAAAATCAAGAGCATATCAATGGTCTTTATTAATGCTACATGTGGCTGTTGATTGATATTAGATTTACAGTTTTTTTGCCTGGCATAATTTGGGCCATGGTGTTGTTTTTTAGAACCAGAAAGAAGAAGGCAGCAGCCCATTTTAATGCTACATGTGGCTGTTGATTGATATTAGATTTTATACTGGTTTTGCCTGGCATAATTTTCAGGAAAGGCGATGCTTCTTCCAACCAGAAAAAAGAAGTCAGCACCCATTTTAATAGTAGGTATGGCTGTTGATGGACAGTATAGTTTTTTTGCCTGGTGTAATTTTGGCCATGGCAATGCTTCTTACAACCTGGAAGATGCCCTTTTTAATGCTATAGGTGGCTGTTGAGGGAGAAGAGATTTTACAGATTATTTGCCTGGCGTAGTTTTGGCCATGGCGATGGTTCTTACAACCAGGAAGATGCCCTCAGTGGCCCCTTTTAAGGCTAGATGCGGCTGTTGAGGGATAATAGCCTTTATAGCGTTGTAGTTTCACACACTGAGGGGTGGAAGAGGCCAAATGCCTTCTTCCTGGAAAGAGACAGCGCTCCCTGGGTAGAACACAGGAGGAAAGAAGAAAAAGAAGAAAGAAGAGCAAGAAAATGTCCACAGCCCAAGCCCTCTCATCCTTCGGTTATGGTCTTACCTTCGACAAATGAGGTAAGTTTGGTTGTATCTTCTTGTAAATATTACGATATGGAGGTAGGGGTTTTCTTGCCTAGCTGCTTTTCCTAGGGAGTAAGGGGAGCAGGTCTGTCTGAGGTAATAATAACTATGGTGGATTTTGTATTATTAGTAAAATTGCAATGGCAGCAGAAGTAATGATGTCATTGTTTAATCTAAAAGGCCTCTTGATGATGGAAATGGAAGAGGAATGGAAAGCAAGAAGGAATCGGATCTTCGTCAAGACTGCGACTTCATGAAGTGAATCAAAAGAATCCTGCAGAAGAATCCCCCAGAGCATGTCAGTTCTATTAACACAACACAACACACTTTTAAATAGGGGATGTGGCTGACAATGATAAAAGATTGTATAGTTGTATGGCCTGGCATAAGTTTAGCCATGGCTGTGTTCTTAAAACCAAGAAGAAAATATCTACAGTCCAATTTTAACGGTAGGTGTGGCTGTGGATTATTAGTTTTCTTGCCTGGCGTAATTTTGGCCATGACTCTGGTTTTTAAAATCAGAAAGAAGAACTCAGCAGCCCATTTTAATGCTACATGTGGCTGTGATTGATATTAGACTTTATACTGTTTTTGCCTGGCATAATTTTCAGCCAAGGCAATGCTTCTTCGAATCAGAAAAAAAAAGTCAACAGCCGTTTTTAATACTAGGTATGGCTATTGATGTACACTAGGTTTTTTGCCTGGCGTAATTTTGGCCATGGCTGTGTTTCTTACAACCAGAAAGAAAACATCAACGTCCATTTTTAATGCTACATGTGACTGTTGATTGATATTAGATTTTATTCTGTTTTTGCCTGGCATAATTTGGGGCCACGGTGCTGGTGTTTAGAGCCTGGGAGAGCCTGAAAAGCATCCCGCATAGAAACCCAGCATGGCGATGGTGGTGATTGGCCTGCTTGTGGAGGCCTTCCTGTCCCTGAGCCCCCACTCTGTGGCAGTCGCACCACTGAATGAGCCTGGTTGTTGATCCGCTGCCTTCTCATTCAGTCCCTGAGCTGACACTCTGTGAGGCTGACCTGGACGTTATCTCCGGCCTTCCATTGGGTGCCCCTTTCAGTCCCTAAGTTGGCCCTGAGGATGCCCTCAGTGAGAGCCAAACTGGAAGAGAAACCCATTTGGCTCACCATCATCAGTCATGAAAGGTTGTATAGTTGTGTGGCCTGCCATATTCTAGCCATGTCTGTGTTTCTTAAAACCAGAAAGAAAATATCCACGGTCCAATTTTAACAGTAGGTGTGGTTGTGGATTGTGGAAATACTCCTTAATTTCCTGGCCAGGCATAATTTGGGCCATAGCTGTGGTTCTTAAAACCGGAAAGAAAATCTCCATGGTCCAATTTTAATGATGCCTAGCCAGTGATTGATAAAAGTTTTCTAATTTTCTACCTTGGACTAATTTTAGCAATGTATAAATTATATTTTTGACTGATAAATATTTATCATATGGCGCTCAAGAATTTTGATTTGTTATCACAAACGCTTGTCACCTTTTTGTTCGGCCCAAAACCATTAAACTGGATTCATGTTTTGTAACATTCTGTTTGGCGTGTATTTTTGGCATATAACTTGAGTTTTACTCCTTACTGTTGTTAAGTAGGTATGATGCTTATGGTAGACAAGATATTTTCTGTGTTATCTGATTTTATATATTTATTTATTTTATTTATTTAATTTGATTTATATACCGCCCCTCTCCTCGCGGACTCAGGGCGGTGAACAGCCATTTAAACTCCATTAAAACAGTAATATATACAAAATTAATAGAAATAGATATGATATATTCTTTTATAATCACACCCCCAAAATGTGGTTTTCTCTTCTGGTTTATTTGCTTGTCAATTTTAAAAGATGTATATAACTGCTCATTGTAACAACAATCTTGGGTGATACGCAAAACGGTATGTTGGAGTGGCGTGATGATAATCCTTCTGTGTCAGACTTATTAAGCTTTTTGTGGGTGTAAGGTGAGTCCTCTCGATAGGTAGGGCTTCCCTCCATTGGTACAGCTTCTCTGCTGATGGATGGGCAACTACTATATCGTAAACCTTGAGAAAGTTTTCTGAGTGATCCAGATACTTTAATGTCAGATTAATATGGGCTAGCATTCTTTCTTTTTTGAGCTCTCCTACTACTGCAGCATGTGGGACGCGGTGGCTCAGTGGGTAAGACAGCTGAGCTTGTCGATTGGAAGGTCGGCAGTTCAGCGGCTCAAATTCCTAGTGTCGCGTGAAAGGGTGAGCTCCCGTTACTTGTCCCAGCTTCTGCCAACCCAGCAGTTTTGAAAGCACATAAAAAATGCAAGTATAAAAAATAGGGTCGACCTTTGGTGGGAAGGTAACAGCGTTCCATGTGCCTTGGTGTTGAGTTGTGCCAGCCACATGACCACGGAGACTTCTTCGGACAGCGCTGGCTCTTCGGCTTTGAAACGGAGATGAGCACTGCCCACTAGAGTCGGAAACAACTAGCACATATGTGCAAGGGACACCTTTACTACTACAGCATACATTTCATAATTTGTATGTAATAGAAAGTTTTGTGCTATGTTCATTTCTATGCTTTCTTGGTTTTCATGCCAAATTCAGTTTGGACATATTGCTTATTTATTACGTTAGTAGCCATTGCTACTGAGTAAATGTTTTTCTGAGACATAGGACTTTTGCATGTACTGGTAAGATATGGTCTTTAACTTCTTCAACGTTATAAAGAAAATTGTTGCTAAAGCTAACTCTAAACTTGTTCCATAGCCTAATATGGATATGAAATGTATTTGGCTTCAGCTCTTCGTGGAACTTGTCTGCCAGATTTTTACAGTGATCTGTTCCATGATGAATTTACTCTAAGCAGTAAATAAAAAAGTATTTATTGGAATAGTCTGTCATATTCCTTGACTCTTTCATAGCTTAACAATATTGAAATATGTGTTGCATCTGTTAGACTAGAAAGAAAAAATGGGGACATGTTTTTTTCCTATTTTTACATATTTCAAAGGCTACTTCTATATTGTCTAATAAACTTCAAATTAGCCATGTACTCAAGGGAATAAAGTATCTGTGGTTGTCTATGCCATCTTTGCCATCTATGCCATCTTTGCATCTACTATGGAGTTTTATTTTAATGTAAATTCCTCTATACCAGAATTAATAATTAGAGCAAGAAGAAAGAAAATCATTCTTTCTTCCTTGTTTGACCCAGTGGAAGGGGATTCTTTCAAAATAATCTAGGTTAGGTGGGGCTAGTCCCCCTTAGCAGGGGTGGGTTCTTCTTAACTTTACTACCGGTTCTCTTGGACATTTGGTGCACACGTTTTGTTAGGCAAGGCCCAGGAGCAATAAAACATCTTCCTTTATTTATTATTTGAAAAATCAACACTTCTGACTCTTCAATTTAATTGGATACGGTGGACAAGAGAAATAGAGCGACAGACATTTTTCTAAAATAAAACTCCTTTTTTACCATCCTGTAATTGCTTAATTGAGAGTTAAGTCGGGGCAACTGGATAGAGCCGAGCTGGCTAAATATTCTCCCTGACACCATGCCTTCCTAATACCTTTGTGTGTGTTTTTTTTTTAACAAAACCATTGCATAAATAATTTATTTCAAGCTTTCCAAATGCTGTGATAAAGAAGTCATTTGTTCAAAACTGGTCCAATTATTAACTTTGACTTTTATATAGGATTGGTACATGGCCTTTAAAGGTGAAGTCCAGAACATTGGAGTCTCACTATAGATATGTTTTCCCCCAGGGTTGCTTCAGATCATTAGATGTTTATAAAGACAACTAGAAGTCATGAGTGAAGTTAATTTGTCTGAAGCAATTTATGCAGCAATTTAATATATACACTGCTTTATAATCCTTCTCTGGTTAAATGTCTGCTGACTTTTGAAAAGACACAGCATGCTACTAATAAGATGAAGATATAGTACATTAGACTGAAAAACCTGTACCTACTGTGTACAGAAGGTAAGCCCTCTCTCACTTCCCAATCTGATCTTACTTTGATTAGTCTTTGTACAACGAGTTTGTAGTTGTTTATTTCTATTTTAAATATAAGGGACTGAGGAAAAAGACAATTTACTTCCTTTAGGATGAGAAGAATGTTCAAAACTTGTTTCCATATATATGTAAATAACTATGGGGTCAACAAGTGGAAAACAAATAGTTTAGCAACTTGTTTTAATTCATAAAATACTAAGCTACTGCTAACTGTTGCTAGGAGAAATATAATAGAAAATATTACAGAATGTATGTAAAGAAGAGGATGGCACAGTACAGACAGTTGATTCCTTTTACATGTGACTTTAATCCTCCTTTATTTTTACTAGATAAACAAACAAATAATATGTAGGCTGTAGTGGTCTAGTCATAGAATATAGTAAACCTCAGATTTTCTTTCTCTCTTCTTTGTGTATTTCCCTGCATTCATTCCAAAGTTTAAGTACTGTTCAAATTAATGTGTGAGGTAGCATGTTAAGGAAGGGGAAGGGTCAGCAAAAATGACCAGGTCTATTGGTCCAAACCTATTCTAAAGACTAGCTCTACTGGTTAGCCAGGGAAACTTCACAGTGGTAACAAAAATGGCAGAAGGCCATAATGGGAAACACAATATCCTGTGTCCAATTTATAATTATTATTGATCATAGTTCTAAGCATGTTTTAGATTTTTTTTGGTACTGATCACTCTAAGGTATGTAATATCTTTGAATTTGTCACTTCTGGGTATGCCCTTATGACAATGAAGGAAAGAGAATGACAACCCTGACCTTCTGGTGTGGCATCATCACACAACTGTGTGACCTTCATGCATTCTTATTCACCCAACCGCAACCCATACATTCTACTTGACCTGTTCTGTCCCACACACAGTCCTGATGCATCCCACTCATTCTGTGGCCATTCAGAGTTATAACAGAGCTGAACAATGGGGGGGAGAGACTTTCAACCTGTCCTCAGTTTCAGAGATCACAGTGCCGTCAGGGCACTTGATTTGTGATCTAGATGTTTGATGCCCAGCTTGCAATTACCACAAAGCAGCAAGCCATGGTCGTGGCAATTTCTGATGTTCCCTGCCAGCTTCTCACAAGTAAAGTCAGTGGGGAACCTGGTCAGAAGTAGCACTTCTCATTCTATGCTTGCCTCTGCTGTGTCTGCAGCATTCTTTTGCTCCCTGAAGCATGTAAGCACCCGCCCCACCAGCCTTCTTGCCAGGGATGACTTCCTTTTCCCACTTAACAACCCAGACAGTCCAGGGATTACGACGGTAACAAGGACTGCCAGGATTGCCATTACTAAGCAATGCAGTCACGTTACATTGCATGTTCTGACTGCATCTCTTAGCAGAGGAAATCCCTCTTCCAAGTGCTGTCATAAACCTGTAATTGGGAAGATGTAAACTTTTTGTAATCATGGAATGTTCCATTAGCAATGGTTTCATAAAGTATCTATGTGATGGACACTATACTAAAACGTCTCCTAATATCAAGGTAAGTATTTGAACACAGGGTTTTTTTTAAAAAAAATAAAATCACCAAGCTGTCTTTAAACATTTAATAGACACATTGAGAGTTTCGTACTAATTAGAGAAGCCTGGCATGAATATTGAGAGAGGTCTTCCCTGGGACTTGGATTTTTTTATGTAGAATCCTGAATATTATTAAGAGATGTATTCATATTCCAGCTAAGTGAAGTCCACATTTGCTTCAGACTTTTAGACGGATTTATGGAAATTGTGGAAAAATAGGGGATGAGGCTGTTTCTGAGGCAATTATCTAAGGACCTGAATTAAGCTCTAGACCAGAGGTTCCAAAACTTGTCAGCTTTAAGACTTGTGGACTTCAACTCCAAGAATTCTCTAGCCAGCAGAGCTGGTTGGAGAATTCTTGGAGTTGAGGTCCACAAGTCTTAAAGCTGACAAGTTTGGGAACTTCTGCTCTAGACTAATTTAGAAGTGTATAATAGATGTCAGTTCATTTCCTTCTTGTGAAATCTTCTGGGACTCCAGTTAGTGATACTTTTCAAAAGGAAACTGGCAGCTTTACTCAAGGAACAGCCAGGGCTTCTATAAGACACCAGAAAGACACCCAGAGGCAAAATGTTTGAACACTTCCCCTGCCCATCCCCATTCTTCTCACTGCATCCTGCACTGATCATTTCAAATACTGAATTATCTTTCAAATGGGACTCCTCCTGGAAATAGGCATGCCAGCATTGCCTCTATTGTCCCCCTTTAAAAAGGCACCGGTAGGGTGCCAGTGCAAAACCAATTAATCTTATTTTATTTTGAGTGCAAAAAGTCACCCTATGGCGACTCTAAGCCTAGCAAGCAGAACAGGTTTTTTTCCTACAGAGTAAATCAATTTTCATGCTTGGTAAAGAAGAAAAAAAAGTCCTTGAGCCAAGTAACTCCATCCGTACAACTTTTTTGACAGTATTAGAGAAGAAGTTTGTGTCGCTTTCTTCCACAGTGTTCCCCCCTCCCAATTTCGCAGCTAACCAGTAGCTCTAAATTCCTACTCTTATCATCTCTGTACTAATCCTGGCTGATCTTGCTTAGCTTCCAAATACTGCCATCTCCCGAGACTGTCTTCATGTAGATACCAAATAATTGCCAGTGTGCTGTTTTCATTTCTTCCCTTCTTATCCAACAGCCTCAACAGGAACATCAGAGACCTCTTTATCAGGAATCAAAGCATTTAGGTCACCTAGCACAATCCTTTCTACTCTTACTTAAAACAGTTCTTTGGAATTTTCAGAAAACTTGTTAAAGAGAATGAAGAGGCAGGTGTCTGCTCTTCGGGCCTTCCAAAAATGGGTTAAAACATGGCTGTGGAATGGGAAGCCCCAAAGAAGTCCACAGTCCTGGGTTTGGTTACTGCTGAGAGCCATCCATTTAGCCTTGTTAGCTTGTTAGCCAACTTTCCTCCTTTAAAAAGATTATATTGTTTAAACTTTTTAACCCATTTTTTTAACTTTAGTATTTTATCTTTTATACCCTATTTTATATTTTAGTGTTTTATTCTATTGTATATGCTGCCCAGGGAGATAAGTAGTTTAGAAATATGATAGAGAGGGGGAGGGAGGGAAGGAGGAAGGGAGAGAGAGATTGCATAGGTAAAACAACAAGTCTAGCATATATATTTTTTCCTATGGGCTAGGATTAAAATAAACCTCTGGAGCATGGCATTGGGCAAATTTGCACAGTTGCATATGGGAAATACTATTTCATTAAAGCATATTGGAACTCTTCTGTAGATGCACACTTTTACAATCATTTATTTTTTATTTTTAAAATTATTTTTAATTTTATTTCTGGCTCCTTGGAATGTGATCCATTTAAAAGGAATATATTCTAGATGAATTTCTATTTCTTGGTGATACAGAACATGATAAGATATTTGAAGCCACAATGAATAATAAATATTATTACAGACATGGTTTATTTTGCAGTTGCAAAGATACATCTTAGCTTTGGTGGGATTGTTCCTTTTATAATTATCCCAAATTTGGCAGCTAGACTTCCAACTTCCCTTTTTACTAGGAGATAATTACATTCATTGATGATACTCCATCATTTTGTGCTAATTTCTCACGTTGGTAATGAGAGGTCAGAGCAGATTTCAATAATTGGCAAGGAGTGGTTCATATATCTCATTACATTTCTTCTTTGATATTGAACAGAAGTAGACTTTACATTTATTCAATAATCTAAAAAACTGGTTGAGGAGATAAAATGTTGCATTACAATACCGTAACCTATATTTTTAAAGCCAGGAATATCTAACTTTCTAGTTATTAGCTTGCATATTGTTACTGTTTTCATTTACTTTATAAAAAAGATGGGAGTTTTACCTACAAGCAGGAGTACCTTCTGTTAGAAGAAACAATATCCATCTATGTGGATTCTGCTCCAAGTGGGGAAACAGACACTGGAAACATGGAGACTGCTTGGAAGATGCTTAATGGTGGTCAGGTTAACCTGGCTTGAGTTCCTGAGCAGAAAAGGCTCACATGCTGTGTGTGTCTTGGTTTTGTGATTTCTCGGAGATTTTATCTTCCTGTGACACAGGAAGAGTATCCTGATTGGTTGCCAGGCTCCGAGGGGGTGGGAGTCTTGGCTAACCCTATAGGCTGTTTATCAAGCTTGATTGAGTCTTGCCATGTGGCTGAAATTTGGTGTCATGTGGTTGGTTTCTATTGTGTTGCAGATGGGATATTGAGGGCTTAATCGCCCAGTTGTCAAAGGTGGGGGCATCTACTTTGGGCTATTCAGAGTGAGTCAGTTTCCTGTCTAAAACATGTTTTTACATCCAGGAAAATATAATATTCTGTCTTTTTAATATTTCCTAAAATACTTCATTCTTCTAGGAGAGGGATGAGTGCTAACTTCCTAAACTTCTTAAAAAGTCATCTAGCTTCTTGAAAGTGCTGCACACAATTTCTAGTTGAGGAGGCTGAGATCCAGTACATCTTTGAAGTTAGAAAATGTTGTCTACCTTTCACTAGTTTCTTTTTGAATCAGATGGCAGTTTGAGTGAGTGAGTACATGTGAAGACCAGAATGATTAATTTCAGATTGCAAATCACTACATGTGAAGTCAGCCTGCTGCTTCATAGAGTCTAGAAAAGTGTCTCCCCTGGCAAATGCCATTTTTGCTGGATATGTATAGTCAACTTTGGCTTCTAACACTGAACATTAATAATTCTATTTTGAGTGGTGTTAATAAAAGAACAAAGCAGATTCACAAGATTAATGTTAAAATCCCTCACCCAAATGTTGATTACATTCCAGCATTTTATTTTAGGACAAGGAGTTCTTTCATCTGTAATTTTTTTTAAAAAAAATGAAAAGGAACTAAGTATTATAGAACTAATGGGAAATGCTACATGTCTTCTGACAGTAGAATTAATCTAATTTGGCACTGTAAATAGGGGCGATGGGCAACATAGAAGTTTAAGGAACAAAATACAACAGTATGCCAATAAGAAATAGATAATTATTGAATAAAGGAAGTGTATCTAATATTTTTGTCACATTTACATTTGGTAGTATAAAATATTATGCTAATCTTTAATCAGCACAAAGAGAGATTAACAGCATCCTGGGCCTTGATTTGTATAGTTTTTGACATATTTTTTGTATAGTTTTATACATTTTTTGATTTTGTTTTATACTGCAAACTAATGTAGTGAGATGGGTGGCTATATACATTTCAAATATGAATAAAATCCAGAAATTATTAATCTGAAATAATTATTACTGGATCTGTTTATTGTTGGATATCATTTATACTTATTAAGAAGCTGGTTTCTTTAACACAATTTCTGGTAAATAAAAAATGGATGGATATCTATCTTCATAGAAAAAACAATTGATTTCTAACTGAATAAGTCAGAACTGAAGAAGCTTCTTGGATGAGAAGTGAAATATCTTCAAGCAAAATAAAGAAACTCCAGCTGCTTTTTGAAAGAGCACCTTTGAGACAACCATAACCTGGATGACTGATAGTCTCCATAGAAAGTTTATTTTTAAGACTTTATCATCATAGGATGTATAGCCACATCATTATGAAACATGTTCATATCATTTATTTCAACAATAAGTAAGATTGCCAGGTTGATATCATCCATATGCACATCATATGATATGCATAAACAGACGGATAGTATCACATGAAGTGTAAATACCACTTCATAATGCCTTGGTATGGCCACGCTTGGAATACTGCATTCAGTTTTGGTCACCACAATGTAGAAAAGATGTGGAGACTCTGGAAAGAGTACAGAGAAGAGCAACAAAGATAATTAGGGGACTGGAGACTAAAACATATGAAGAACGATTGCAGGAACTGGGTATGTCTAGTTTAATGAAAAGAAGCACTAGGGGAGACATGATAGCAGTGTTCCAATATCTCAG
>JANHFP010009240.1:170664-188532 GCA_032468135.1 Calamaria suluensis
ACACAATTTGCATGTCCTTTATAATTATATTAATATCAGCGAATGACTAACTCCATGGGTTTACTAAACCATAGTATAATAGTTGGTCAAGAGGTACTGTGAGAGGTTTCCCATTATAACAAATCTGAACTTTGATTTTCAGTTCAGTGCAATTGAAGGCATAGTCACTCACTGACAAAAGTCAAAGTAGTAGCACTGAGTCACTGTTATGTCAGTATCTGTCTCTCATTAAATTTTGGCAGAGTGTATTTTGGAGCAAAGAACCCTTGTTAATGCTTAATATGACAAAATGTAAAATAATTGCATTGCTGTAGTTTTTCGGGAGTAAACGAATTGAGAAAAGTAGAATCAGTTTCATAAACGTATGAAATATTAAGGTCAGTATGATACTGTTTTACTTTCTTCAATGTATTCTATCTAAGCACGCAGCAATATTATAGAGTATCTTGAAATCTTCATTAATCTAAACACAGAATGATTCAATTGCTACAGTGAGGTATTTTGTACTCTGTAGTGTTTTCAAGATCAAAAATTGTGCTCAAGGAACATGGGAAACACCATGAATCTCCCTTTCTTAATGAACTTGTATGTTTTAACTCCAGTATCAACCCCGTCATTGATATCTTAAGTTGTCCTAAGGTGTAACTCCTGCCTATGATGGTCATATCATGATAAAATGATATCAATTCATATAGATGCAGTCATGATGTAGCTGGCAACACTTGTTTTTTTATTTTCTTTGTTTTAAATTATCTATAACCTCCTTCATAAAAATAGCCAAGGAGCTAATCATAATAAACATCCAGCCAACCAGGAGAAGTAGAACTGGAAGAATATATATATATAATGCCCTGTTACAGGAAGAATAAAGCTAACCCATTCTTTATTTCACTTTGATCCATGTAAGAACAGACGTTCAGCAACATTTCATTATAACCTGCTCTGAGTACATCTTATATACAACTACTGGTGGTAGAAATCAAATGGCAAATGAATGGCATTCCATTTATATGTGCTTTTCAATATTCCGGAGTTGTTTGTGTATATATTACTCTCATGACAGGTTTCCCCAGTTTTGTTTCTGGTTGGGTTGACATTACACATCTTAGCATTCTCCTCCAGTGTCCATGACGGTTGGGAAATCCAAATCCCTCCAAAACCGCAACTGGAGCATCACTTTCACAGATATGAAGCACATTCATTCATAAGCTGTTTCTAGTGAATTGCAATACAAAGCTCTATTCTCTCTCTCTTTAAACCTGCCTCTTTGCAAGCACTGCGATACTATGTCACAAAAATATGTGAAAAAAATCAACAGTAAGAGGGTTTTATGTCAGTGTTGTGATAAATATCTGTTTTATCCCTATTTGCACATCCTTCTGGAGGACAAAAATTGTAATATTACAGAGGTTTTAGATTATGTATCAATATATGGTGTATATAAACAATGTATAAAACATGGTTTGTAAATGATGTATCAATATGTGATGTATCAATACGTGATGTATGAGTCTACAGTTAGATTCACACTGGTGGAAACTTGATACTTCAACTCCTAACCAAGAATCTAAGAATTATTAAGGTAGAATCTAAGAATATGAACAGTTCCAAGCAGGGTGGAGTTTTTTGAGAAGTGCTCAATATTTTCATAAACCGAAGAACTCCTACTTTGAAGGCTCTAATCACGATTGATATAACAACACTTTTCCTTTTCCATAAGTGTTCAACTTTGATCTGCAAGTCCTAATATTTCATATTTTTTCAATTCTTTTTCCTCAATCCAAGCATTACCTGAAATAGCAACATCGGTGAACTAGACTTTCTTCTCTTTAGTTTGTTATATTTGGCGTGTTATGAACAAGATGCCTGTTTGTTTGGCTCATAAAATCTTAACCCACTCATTTTCCAAAACTTTTTCAACTTGATGGCCCCAGAAGTGTCTACTACATTCAAATCCAAATCTCTAGCAAAGTTTCCAGTGAATAATTGTAGCAATCCAGTCATGACCTCACTTGTAATCTATGAAATTTTGCTGCAGCAGTAATAAAATTGTCAATTGTTTTATCCTTTTTACTATAAAGGTGATATTTGCTGTTGTTTGTTGCATGTTCATGCAATTAGTCTTTTTGAGCTACTAAAATGAAGCCTTCAGTTTCTTTCTTTAACATTCCTAATATTAATCAAATCCATGAGGGATTTTTAAAATAAGTTTTTCCTTCTATATCTTTCAAGTATTGGCCATTGTTCTTCCAATTAACAAATCATTTTTCAGTAATTATGGTTCATTGCAGTCAACTACATAGACTGTGCAACAAGCCATAATAATAATAATAATTGAAAAATGGCATATTGTTATTATTCCCTCTATTCATAAAATGATGTTGATGTTCAGAATTATTAAGTTATATTGTGTAGGTTACCGATTACAAAATTCTGTATTATGAGATAACCTAGTTTCCAGCAGAGGGGGCTACATACCAAAGACAAAAAACAGTTAACCATATTTTGTATTAAGATTGCCATACACTAAATAAATGAATGAATGATTGAGTAAATTAATTAATGAATGTATAAGAATGGGGGGAGGAGACTTAGTAAATGTAAACATTTGTCTGATTACATTGCCTACATATAATATGAATAAGATACAGCAAGAAAATACATTAAATATGTCTGCATGATAAGGAAACAAGTATGGTAATTGTTATGTGAATTTGATTAAACTACATTAAAAAGGTTTAGGGGTTAAGGTTAGAGGGTAATACAGTTTCTAGACTGGATTCTGACTTCTGTCCAATATGTACCAGAATATCTCCCATCTGTATGGATGAAGATACCTGGAATAGAGCATTGCCTGCTTTTTAGTAAAGAGGTCATAAGACTCCAAACTTAATTTTCATTCCCACAAACATAAGATTTGGGACCACTGATGACACAGAAACATTCAGTTCCATGGAAAGTAATAAAAACATCCCTATGACAACTTTAGTTACTGTATCAGTTTTATTGTTGTCGTTGTTAGTTGCAAAGTGGTGTCCGACCATTGCGACCCCATGGATGACTTTCCTCCTGGCCTTCCTGTCTTCTACCATCCCCCTAGAATCCATTTAATCACACACCAATTGATTCTGTGACTCCATCCAGCCACTTCATTCTCTGCGGTCCTTGATCGCCTTGCAGTCCCAGGGACTCACAGGAGTCTTCTCCAGCACCATAATTCAAAGGACTCAATTCTTTGACACTCAGCCTTCCTGATGGCCCAATCAGTTTTATTACTTTACCTCTTAAGTTCGAACATAACATAAGCCAAAGAATTCAGTACCTCTTTTGTCATTACTCAACAGTGATGTCCAACAGTTTTCTCCATTGTTGCTGCCAGGTAACTAAGATGAAAGGAAAACATAATTACTACTTGGTTTGGGTTTTTGTTGTTGTTATTATTGTTTAACTTTCAGGCAACTGGAAAAAGAAAGCATCAAAAAGAAATACTTTTTTGCCATTTCAGCTGGGACAATTTAAATTAATATGTCAATATGATCTGTAGGACCCTGGCCAAGTTCACCAATCCCTTTTCTCTGTTTCTGAACATCTCTGTTTTGGTGTATGTGCCTTTGGTTCTGGGTCCTAACATCATATTGATCCATTCATTTTCCATCAAGATGGTAATACTATCCAGCATGGGCATCTTCTGAATATTTTCTACAGCAGAGAGATAATTGGAGACAGTTGGGCAGAAGTGCAATACTATCCAGCATGGGCATCTTCTGATTATTTTCTACAGCAGAGAAATAATTGGAGATGGTTGGACAGAAGTGTCTTCTCTACTTCATCCTGAACCACTCATGCCTTCCTTTTCCCCCTAGACCCAAGGGGCAGGCTCTCCTCGTTCATCTCCCAGCCACACAGTCAGTCGGCCAATTCCAATGCCTATCAGATCTGCATCTGCCAGCTCAACTCCAGCCCACACGCCACAAGATTCTCTGACAGGGGTGGGAGGAGATGTGCAGGAAGCTTTTGCGCAAGGTAATGGTACAAACCATCCTCTGATGAAAAATTGATAATCCATAGCTTCTTTCCTCATTGCATATCTATTAAACTCTCTGAAAAGAGTTTTTTTTTCTTAAAATCAAGCAATTCAAAGTTTATGTTTGGGACAAGCAGCATCAGAGGACAATTCATGACAGACTACAGCAGAAATGAAAAAAAAATAACATTAGTTTTTATTGCGGCAAGATAAAATAATAGCAGAAAAAAAATTCTTCCAATCTAATATCCAGCTTTCTAAATTATCTGCAATGGACACAGCATCTTTTAATGTACATAGAGATGCATTTTATTCTCAGACAATAGCAATTGTATTTATTTATAATGTGCTATTATAAGCTGTGCTTTGTTGTTATTGTTCCTCATTTCAGCTGCTCAACAGTCCGGAAGTTTCTACATTGGCTTCCATGGCCCTGTTACAATAAGGCTCCAAGTAGTTCAGAGGCCAAGTTGTTGAGCATCATTTTCATGCTGTCTATCACAGACTGTTGGAATTTCATCATATATCCCTACAAAAACAGAAAACAGTTTAAAACTAAAAACAACAGTTGGCTGGTCACTGAACCTACTTTAGCATAATTCATTTGATAATATATTTTTTTCAATGCTCCATGAAGAAGGCACAGAATTCAGACAGAATTCTACCAAATCTAACCTTCTCCCCTCTGATGCTGTTCCTATATGGCAGTATACCAGTTCCAAACTAATTAATCTTATTAAAGCCAATTTATTCTGCAGGGGTCATAAAGAAATTAATACATGTGTAGTGTGGTTAGTCAGAGATTGTGCTATAAAAATTACTTAAAAAGATTTTTTAAGATTCATAAATTTTAAATTGTCTTCTTAATTGAGTTTTGCATCATTCATTATTTTACCTTATTAAATGTACACAATGTACACAAAAAGCTCAAAACATTGCTAAAAATATTTTGCACTTTGCTTTTCTATTGATTAGGTTCAAGAAGAAATTTAAGAAATGACTTGTTGGTAGCTGCTGATTCAATCACCAATACCATGTCTTCTCTCGTGAAAGAGTTAAACTCAGGTCTGATGATTTAAAGCATAAGTGTTTTATACTGGTTTAATATATAGTTTAAGACAAGCTGCAATCTAGAAATATGTGCTGCAAAATATTTTAAGCTACTAGTTAACAGTTTGAACTACTGACTTACTGACTTTTCAGGACAAAATTCCTTCTTATTCCAGCATTTTAATTTGTGATGTTTATTTATTTCCAGTGATTTTTAAGTGCCTGGAATTTTTGTTAATTTTATGGCTATTAAATAAGAGTTTGTTTGCCTTATTAATAATTATATTTATGTAGCATACAGACTTGGTAGCTCTTGTAATGCCAGGTGCTAATGAAATATTTTAAAAATTAAATCTCCCTGAATATAATTGAACTAACTGAAAGGAATTCAAATGCAGCAATGTGTCTTCCTTCTAAACAGAAGGTCAATGATGTTTAGTTTCTTTATACAACACTGCCCAAGGGTTCATGCATCAGTATTGTCATAAGAGACAATGCAGTGATGTAACTAACTATTAATACCTCACTTAATAGCTTACCCAGTCATTAGCATATTCACTGATTAATTTAGGGATACCGGATACTCTGAGTCACCCTACTTGGCATCAAAGCTTTACTCATCAGTGTATGGCAAGTTGTAATAAATGGCATTTTTGAACTGTACAAAAGTGAAAGCTGCTCTGCATGTGTTTTTAATGTAGACAATATGGTGTTTCTTTAGCAATATAAGATGGCAATATACAGTATGCTAAAAATAAAAACAGGAGAGAAGCATGCTAGAAATAGGAAAGAAAGATATAATTATCATGCCAACCTATTTCTTCATACAGAAGTTGGAAGTGAGACAGAAAGTAATGTGGATTCAGAGTTTGGTCGGACTCATTTTGACGATCTTGTTCCATCACCAACTTCTGAAAAGGCTTTCCTGGCACAAATCCATGCCCGGAAGCCAGGATATCTTCACAATGTAGCTGCTACTGGAACCATTCGCAGTGACCTGTGGGTACTCCATCCTGTTTTGCCTTCTCTTTGATTTCTATCATTTTCTTGTCTTCAGTCAAAACTTGAGAAATTAAGTTTTCGTTTAATATTGAGTGGCTTTTTAAACTGAAGATTAAGCTAAGGTTAAGCAATAAAGGATGAGTTTTGTACTACAATATAAAACTCATAATTTTTTGATGAGATCAAACAATTTGCAATGATTTTTATATTTGAACTTAGGATGAAAGTTGTTGATAATTAATATATACCAAAGAACAGCCAAGTCTCTTTTAGGACGATAATTTGAATCCATTCAAAGGGGCATTTCAGAAAATATGCCAAAATTGGGTGCCATTTTTTATTTCCTTTGAGAAGAATGGACTGTTTTCTACTGAAGATCAGGATACTGCTTCAGATGGGAATGTAGGAACTAAGTGTATGATATAACTGTGTACAAAGTTACATAGTGGTGATCTTATAACTGTACCTACCCACTCATACATCTCATTACAAGATGGAGAGATCTTGAGAAGATCTTGATCCAAAGCAGGACATTATAGCAAAAGACCAAATGAAATTCAAGTATCTTGAAATCATTACTTCAGATATCAACATGATTCAGATGAGTTTGTTCTGCATGTTTATTCAGATAAAATATTAAGAGGTGCTTTTACAGGATGTAAAGGGGTATAATTCTCAGTTCTGGGCACCAAACATTCTGGTATTCACCACAACATATCAAACTGCTTGTCCACCAATTCATACTTTTCTGAAATACAGGGTTCTGCATATTACTGTTATTGATTAATTGATTTATATGGTTGCCCATCTCATCTAAGCCATTCTGAGAGGCTTGTAAGAAGTGAAAATAACAGAAAGTTAAAAAATAATATACAAACTATGAAAGCTACCATAATCGTTATAAAATCCCAATCAGATCAGAGTTCACTCTATGGGAACTCACCAAAGCCAGTATAAGAGCTCCCTACCACATCCCTGAATCTTCATAGTGCCCTGACTTTTCTACCACTTTCATTCTATACTGATTTTCAAGAAAGCCCTCCTAGGCAATCTGTATAAAAAGTATGAAAAAGGGCACTGCATTGTTCTAAACTCACATTCCACAATATAAATGACTTGGTGGGCTGTATGTTCTGTATGCCCACCATCACTCCTGCAAACTTACATAAGATGGAACTTACTGCTTTCATCTGAGTACGAAGTAGATCAGGCAGTAATTGCACAACCCTATTTATTAATAATTGTGTTTAGGGTTACAGAGGATGGAGATTCTTACGTTAGAGCTGATGATGAGAACTATGAAAATGATTCTGTGCGCCAACTAGAGAATGAACTCAAGATGGAGGAGTATTTGAAGCAGAAACTGCAAGATGAAGCTTATCAGGTAAAAATAAGATAAGAACTCAACACAATTACATAGCTGAAAGAAATTTCACCAACTTAGATTTTATTTCTTTTGGAAGAATATAGTGATAAGGGCATAGATTCAAAATAATGGTGAGATGCACTCATGTTTCTGTGAATAATCAGGAAGTACTTTTTGTACTGAAATTAATAGGCTGACATTAACCTTCACAAGCTGTTAGTTGGTGCATCACAAATGCTAGTAACACACTCTTGTCAACAATGTGCTGTTCTACTTTCACAAGATAACTTTGAGAGTCGGTGGGTGTTCACACATGCATTCTTGGCATTTATATACTGTGAAAGGAAGTGGTAATTTGCATGTGTGAATGAGCCATCAAGACTTAATCTCCAAAGGTAGAACTTTAATCTTATTCAAAATCATGTCAAATACCGTGACTTTTCCTCAGAAAAATAAATAATTTTAAATTAAAACCTAATTACCTACCATGCAAATAAGCCAAGGAGGCTAGTCCAATTCTATGGCCCACTACGGACAGCTGCCACTAGTATACATTGATAATAATAGGAATAATAGTAATAGTAGTAGATAATAGTAGGAATCTTATGCTCTGTCAACGTGGGCAAAGACATTATTAAAAAAGAACCAGTGAGTTCACAAAGTCCCTAAAAACTACATCAGATACTAGTAATAATATAACTCCTAACAGTGGTAAAACTGTGTAGAAGATACGAGTCACTGATAGCACAATTGCTCTGACGCAATTATACAGACTATATTTCATAAATATATGAACAATAACATGTAATCACAGCTGCCAGGTCTTTAGGTGCTACTAGCCATCATATTCACCAAGATCTTCTCAAGACCTTAGGATGTCATAAAGTATAGCATAGTATATGTGTGGATCCAAGCAGCAAAATATTTTTTTCTAGTAATTTTCTAGTATTTTTAAATTTTATTGTAATTTAAAAAGATAGCAATCTTTGCCTGCCATAATTTTGGCATAATAAGATATCAATCTAAAGTCTGAATTTCTTGGCATAGTTTCTTGAAATGTCACTTCTAATTAACCCAACTGATAGTCTGCCTACATTATGCTTATTTATTGGGAATATGGGTTATATGTACAAGAAATATTAAAGAGATCAAAGCACTGAACAATATAAGAATGTGTTTTCTGTTTCACTATATGTAAGGAATACTGATTAATGAGTAAATTAACTCTATTTTAGGAAGTACTTGTAGATGCTGTTAAACATTTGTGGTTTCAGGACCATTTGTACATATTCTTTAAGAGTATATTGTAAAAGTTACAAAAATTAAAAATGAGAAATGATTTCCCATAACTGCCTAAAATATTTAGGAAAAAGAGTTACAAGGCAATCTTCTTTCTGTTTTTTTGTTGGGCCTGCCAGCAAATGCCATTTTCATTCAAAAGAACAAATTGAATCTTCATCCTTTCTAGCATTTTCTGCAGCAACAACCTTCTCACAGTTTCTTCTTGCATGCTAACCTCTTAATTTGGTGTGTACTATTCTTGCATGCCCGTATGACGCCTCTCACTCCTCTTGAGTCCCATTGTCTACAATGGTGCACTGATCTGGCTGCTCACATTTTCTGTTTTCACTCTCTTTTTTACAGGTCAGCTTACAAGGATGAGTAACCATCCTTGTATCACTCTCCTCTCAAGTAAGTTTTAAGTTGGTTTAAAACTGATATCAATCACTTTCATTCAGTTATTATTCTGATTGCGAGTGCAGGGGTGGTGGAGGAGATAGGCAAAGAAGTTGGGCACATTTTTCTCTTCACCAATATATTATAATGTACTGTAATCATTTTGCAATTCTAACTGTAATTACCAAATGAGAATATGTTCCTGTTATGTAGCACTGTATCATCTCCTAGCCTTATTCCTGAGTCATCCCTTTTGCTTCAGCTGCTCTTGCCTTCTGGCAACTCTGCACATGCGTGCACTAAGAACAGGCTACTCCTGTTCCTCTGCCTCTCTGCTGTCCAACTCTGGGGACTCCGGAGTCCATGAATCACTCCCAGATGGCCCTGGCCCCATCTCTGCCTCCAACGCAGAGCCCGCATCCGGATCTCCCCCAGCCTTCAGAACTGGCCCATGTTTCTCCCCAGCCTCCTCGCTGTCCAATTCTGCTTCCAGCTCTGCAGGCTGCTGGCAGACCACAACAGTTTGATGGATATACCAATTTGATGATATAGAGGTATTTTGAGATAAGGGTTAAAGGCATGGGACAAGAAATTAGAAGACTATTCTAATCCTGCCTTAAATACAAAGCCGGCTGAGTAATTTTGGATAAGTTACTCTCTCTCTCAGTGCTAAAAAGAAAACAATGGCAAACCACCCCTGAAAAAAATAAGAAAAATACACGGATCAGGAGTCAAGATGAACTCATAGCACACCTACACACAAAATTTTAATGATGATATTATTCAGACATTATATGAATTGGAATAGCCGTCACACAACTCTTTTCAGTAACTCTACTCTCCTACCAATCATGCTTAACTGGGTATTCAAAGTCTACACCTATCCTGAAAGCTAGCTAGCATATGCAGAGCTGAAAATGTAAGAGTAAAGAGCAGAGTAAAATGTGACCAAGACAAGTCCTATCAGGTGTCTGCAGGAAGCTAGCCTAATCCGAGTAACAGTGAAGGGTGGGCTTATCAGAAATGTTCCTATGGTGAGTATTCCACATTTGCGCACTGCCGAAATAGGGTTGGTATGTTTGTATGAAATGTGATAAATAGCATTAAAACATTTTTTGACAGGAAAGCTGCAGTCAAATGGATAATGAAAATGATGTAAGAATGGAGGAGGGGAAAGAAAAGGAGGAAGAGGAAGAAGAAGAAGACAACACTCCAACTAATGACAAAGATAGCCTAGCTGCCAGCTTCAACGAAGAAGTGAAAAATGAAGTGCAGCCTCTCTAACCAACTAGGTCTCCAGACTGTAGCACAATTATTTTGTTTGCCAAGTTCTAGTTTGTAGGTGTTTTATTTTTGAAGATTTTTAAAAAACATGATTTTTATTTAAAGCTAAATTATATCAGCTACATCATATGTAACATGGCTTATTCTTAATGAAGAACACTGGCTGTACTAACAAAATACAAACCCTTTGCACATACTTTTAAACCTGTTCAGTTTACAATAACAGTACTGTTTATATTAGGAGTTTGGTTTCTGAATAATTTGAGGTTTTAGAACACACTGTTTCCTACACACTGTACATTGTTTTTCCACGGAGGGAATTTTAAAAGTATAATGATGCATTTATCGTTGAATAAATTTACTCCTGTGTGTACATATTTATAGCCCAAAAATGAACTATAGTTGCAATACTGAACCCAACCACACTTGCAGAATTATCACAGATATTAGTAGGAATTGCACACATGTTGATATTACAATATTACATCTTTGGATAGCAATTTGTTTTTAATATTTCTGCAAAATAAATAAATGAAAATTTAAAAACAAACTTGTACAAAATGCACTAAGAAGTATCTCTATGACTTAGGGCTTCTACACAACTTAGTGAATGTTTTCTTTCAAAATATAATCTAACAAATCAGCCATAGAAGTTAGTGTAAATATTTTCTTTCCAAATAGAAATCATATACAAAAGACAACATTCAAATTATATAGAATCTAGTTTTTAAAATCAGTACAGATCTTCTTAAAACTGTGAACTATGTTTTGAAATACTCGTTACTAAAGCTGTTTATAAACCACAGGTGCCATAAAATCCCTAAACTAAATGTATAATCTTCATTGTATTATTTTGTTGCAGTTCTAGAACTTTCTTTCACATTGGCTCCATCTTTCATATCTTGTTGGTTGAGGCCTTCAGCTTTAAATGTACAGGCTTTAAAAGATTGCTTGCAATTACCTTCTTTTCTTATTTTTGAATGTGCATTGCCTTAGTCAACCATCAGTTGTTTTGTGTGCATTCTTGGAAATGGGCCAGGGGTATCTGCAGGGTATTGTCAAAAAATCAAGATGGCTGCTATGCACACCTTGCAATGTACATAAATAGGCAAAGCTTTTATCACATTATCATGGCGGCCATCTTGCCTTTTTTGAATCTTACCCTCTGGACACTCCTGGAATGAGTAGAGAGACTTTCTTCAGGGGCTGAATGGGGTAATCTGCTAAATATGAAAAGCACATGGAGAGAAAGGGTGTCCTTTCTAAAAAAAAAAAAAAGAATATATTATGTATTATATTTGGAAAAGATACTTTGCAATCTTATTTTCCCTATACAGTAAATTAGTTACAAGCAAATTTTAGCCCCAAGCAAATGATTTAGAAATTGTTACGTGCAATGTTTCATTAATGATGCAACAATTCTAACATTAAGCATGAATTTAGAAAAGCTCAAATATGTAAATCCAGAGTTATTGTTAAAAGAATAATAACTCCTTAAACATGCTTAGATGTTGTATTGTCCAAATTAAAAGCTGTTTTTTTCTGTTGATTCTACAAGCGACATGCTTCAGATCAAAGATGTATGAATTAAATAACTCTAGGTACTTTCTCACTCATGCACAAAATAATTCCTGACATCTTCCTTCTTGTGTCTTTCTCAACATTGTCTCTATGTAGTCAAATCACAGAATTTAGGGAACTGCAGAAAATAATTTTAAAAAATGTTTACATAGAGACACCCCAGAAACCCCACCTTGGCAATAATTACTCTTTACTCCTGTAGTGTCTACCATCTTCACATGGTGGATACATAACTTTTGGCAACTTACCCTTCTCTCAGGAACTGGTTACTTTCTACTAGTGCCTAGCACACATCAGTTAGTACTAGACAGTATATTGGCAATTCTTGCTGACAACTCAGGACTCCAGCCAAGAATTTCCTAAAGAGAAGCAAAATGTTCAAATCCAAATCCAGCTAGATACCTACAGTTAGAATAGTGATTGGTGTTTCTCTGATATAAGTCTTTAATTTACACACCCATATAGCATGTAAAGCTCATGCATGACTCTAAACTTTGGAAAATCTGTGCAACACTTACTGTCATCTCAACATATGCACCATTCTCTCAGTCTAGTTTCAGCACAGATTCCAAAGCAGAGCTCTAGATGGCCTCTTATACTCTGGAAGTCCAAGTTAAAGCACTTTTTCATTTGCCTCCAAAACCAAAACCTAAATTTGTGACATCAACCAGTGTTCAGCTGACAGTGGCTCAGTACGGACAATACTTTCCCCTGATTTCTATCTAGCATCTGGGAAACAAATGTGTTGTCATCTAACACAGCAACTCAACCTCCTGGGCCATTAGCCAATGTGTGAGTATAACATTTGAATAAAGATATGCTTGCATAAAACTCCACTAGCAAAGGCCTTAATCAGATTACATTTTCTGTATTTTTTCTGGGATGTCATAAGACCTAATGGAATAGGATATTATGTGTATGTCCTTATTCAGATGTACATCAACTTGCATGTCCAAGGAATCCAGGCCCAAAGCTAGTGTTACAGACATACTTTTCCATGCACAGTGAAACAAGCATGTAGATGAAGTCGAGCGAGAGTTTTGTCCCAAATGTGCCAATGTTTTAGCCCATATAGTCTTTGTTTGCTAAAGATGTTTGGATGGCGATCTTCAAAGTTGCTGGAATGGTTGAAATAGCCATTTATCATTTTTTCATGGCTGTTTATTATAGCCTAAATCTCCTTGTGGATTGTTAATGGAAAGATCATTAAGAGGCAGGAATTAGAATGTGAAGATAGCAGGATTCTTGAATGTTGAAAGAAAAGAGAGGACAGAATCTCTGTAAGTAGTAATGTTAACTTTAAAACTGCATTAAAAGGTGTGTGGCCTTTGTTGTGATAATATGTATTTTCTTATATGCATGAGACAAAATGTTGCATCATTATTTAGCACAGATGTCTGCCTTTTACTTTAGCCACTTTCCTCCATTCTTACGAGTTCCTTGGAATTGCTGTAGATATATCTTGTAAATACCACAACTGCGGGTTGCAGCAGTTAGGTTGGTTCAATTCAGTGCCAGAGCCTTGAATGACATGAATTTATTGGTGAACCAAAAAGTATGAAGAATTACATCTTGAAGCTACTAACTGTCTGATGTTTTTAACTACTGTTATTTCACACCAGTCCGAACGGACACACTGCAAATTTTACATTATCCATTGGTATTGTAAACAGAACTATTATTGTATGGGGGTTTTTTGTATTGCTGTTAAGTATTGTTTTGTGTGTGTGTGTGTGTGTGCGTGTGTGTGTGTGTGTTAAGCCTATTGGGGACATATTTTGAAGTGATTAAACTATTTACTTGTGTGTCTATATTTTGGAATGGAATTATTTCTTCATTAAAAAGAATTTTTAAAAGTAATTCATGAAGTCTCCTTTCTTGTTGTTTTACACTAAATCCAAGATACATTTTCCCCTATTCTAGCAGAAGTCCTTCTTAGATTTGTTAAGAAAAATGGATTATGAAGGTATATATCTGTTTTAATAATATCTAAGACTGCTAACATCAGAATGACACAATTATAACAAAACGTATGTTCACCAGCAACAGTATTGACAAATGTAATGACCTTCCAGTCAGACTGAAAAGCCTGTTAGAACTGAAACATTTGCAGATGAATTAATAAATAGGGAATTCTATAATTTGAATATTATGATGAAAAAAAGATCTACTATTAAAAGATCAGCATGGGTGGATGATGGTGGTGAGGAGGAGGAGAGTCTTGGATTTCTTACAAATACAGAGGCGTGAAGAATTACAAATTCCACTGGCAATCTGTTAGCAAAAAACTACCAGCTTTTTTCCTCCCAACATTTTCAACATCGGCGTTCAAATTCACAAGTGAATTTATTCAATAAGATTTTGCTCCTAATTCTTTAGGATCTAATTTGGAGGCGACAAGTAATGCTACTAAGATTCTTTTCAGAATTGTGGAATTAATAGCCTCCCAGATGATATCAAACTACAATTTTAACATCTAGACAGCATAACCAATGGGGATAGATGCAGCAACTGTACTTCAGCTGTACTTTTAAATTAGATTATATTTGAAAGATGTTACTGGCTTTGGCAAGGAAAAAAAACCCTTATTTTTCATTTGTCATTTAAAAAGGTGCACACATTCAGTCATGCAGGATAGACATCATGACATCTGATAGGATAAGATCTGTTTTGTCAAAGGATATGCTGTGATGTATGTTGTATTCTTAAAAGACATATGTCAGTCCTGTTTTTGCAATCAGATTGCTGGATTAAATTGACTATGAATCTCATCTGATAACACCAGTCAACACAAAATTTATTGTTTAACATTTTTTAGCTGATTTAAGATAATTTTGATGTGCTGAATCCAAAAATAACATTGGTTTTGATCAATCAGGTCAACCAAAAATTTCTGAACAATAGTTACGTTTCACGTACAAAAAACTAATGTATGACGCACTGGTTTACAAAAAAAATCAAGTTGGAAGTATTTGATTGAGAAAAATGGATGTCATTTTTGGCTTCAGTGGTGCAAAATGTTCCTAATTCAGTTAAAAAATTATGGGCAACTTCCAACTTGATTTTTTTTGTAAACCAGTGTGCCATACGTTAGTTTTTTGTATGTCAAACGTAACTATTGTTCAGAAATTTTTGGGTGACCTGATTGAGCAAAACCAATGTTATTTTTGGATTCAGCACAGCAAAATTATCCTAAATCAGCTAAAAAATGTTAAACAATAAATGTTGTGTTAACCAGTGTTATCTATGCACCTATATCTTATCTATCCATTTATCTATATCTCCCCCTCTCGCTTCCTACCTACCTACCCCTCTATCTATCTAGCTATCTCTCCCTATCTAGCTGTCCCTATCTCTCTCTCTCCCCTATTCTAGCTATCTCCTTCTCTAACTAACCATCTATCTATTCCTCTCTCTGTCTTTCTCCCTACCTACTTTATCTAATCATCTGTCTATCTCCCATCACTCAAGGCAGCAATCATGCCTACTATTACTGCCTCCCAGTTTCTCCCAACAACCACCTTGTGGAGTGGGCTAATACAGAGTTAACCGGCACCTCATTGCCCCAGCTGGCTTTCATGCCCTAAGAGTTTCTCCTGGATTCTCAGCCAGCACCCTCTGGATTGTGATTGAAATCTGGCTCTTTTCACCTCCCAGGTGCCCAGCTCTTTCTCCCATAAGTGTTTTGATCCTTGTTATTCAGCATCCATTCTGGTTAGGAAGGGATGAGAGTCCACCGGGACATCCCACCACTGTAAGCCAGCCTGGAAAGTCACCGTGGGTTTATTGGCTTGTAAGTGGAATAAATGATGGTAATAATAACAAATAGGATCCCAGAAGAAACCAGTGGCAATCCTAACTCAGACCTTTGGGGGAAGGAGACCCCCTTCCCTCTCTTCCATCCAGTCCATTGTCAATACCATGTTTCCTTCTTTTTCTACTGGGTTTAATTTGCCTTTTTCACTTCCTTCTAGAGTTCAGGTGACCTATAAGTTTAATAACATGCATCGAGTGTTTTTATCTTTTAATCAAAAAGTAAGTAAAGTGTGGCAGGTGGAAGAAAGTTGACACAAAGTGATTACTTACAATATTTACAGTGACTTACGGGTTGTTGTTCTTGTTGGTTTTTGTTTTGGAAGGAGGTCAGTTGTAGCATTTTGCACAACATGAGAAAGCTGCTCTCTTTGCAGAAGGACCTGTAGTCAAATCTGACCTGAGGGAGGGAAGGAAGGTTATGTTTTTTCAGGCGACCTAGATCTATTCAGTAAGGATGTGATTTTAATCCAGAGGTCTCCAAACTTTGCAGCTTGAAGACTTGTGGGCATTCTGGGAGTTGAAGTCCACAAGTCTTCAAGCTGCAAAGTTTGAAGACCTGTGTTGTAAGTGGTGATAAGTGCAAACTTTATGGAAAAGGTGGTTGGAGGATTTGGGGGAATCAAAAGCCCACCCTTGAAGGAAGAAGAGCAGGATTTGCAATTTCTTGCCATGTTTTTCACTGAGATAAGAGGGAGGGATATGGATTGATACAATAGTAGTGAGGTCACGTTCCTCACTGTATTTTGGGGGGACAGAGAAATCGTGTGGAATGTTTCTTTTATTTTCTTTGGAAGAGTCAGCTAGAATTTATTTTGAAAAGTTTTCAACATTCAAGGAACCACAACATTGCTTCTTTTGTTGCACAGATCGAACAGTGTCTTTATTTAGTTAGGTAAGAACCACAATCTGGAAAGAAGTTTGTCCCTCCGGTTGGGTCTAAATGGAAAGTGATTAAAATTACTAGTAGTAGGGAAGGCATTAAAAAGTTTGGTCAAAGTAAGTAAGGAAAAACTTTCTTTTTTGCTTAGTCACCTTGTGCAACAATGGCCTTCTAACTCCCTTCCAGAAATATATGCAAAAAAAAAAGTAGAAGATAAATGGAACACAGCTTTGCTAACCATTACAGGGTGACGGCAACAATTTGAAATATGTGAGATATTGTTGTGCAAACGGGGCTCTGATTACCTGGAAGCCTGAAGAAGCCAAGCATGTGTGAGAACTGGTCTTGTGGTTGTTTGCTGAGCATGTTGTAAGGCTGTTATCTTTTGGGAAGGAAGTGGCAAGTGGAATAGAAGCTGACAGTACAGTTTATTCTTTCACTGCTCCCCCCCCCCCCCAAACACACACCTATATTCCTTCCGCCATAATGCAGAATAACATTTGGTCACTTGTGAGTTCAAATTAATTCTACCATGTTAATGAAGTACGCTTGAATTGAGGGTAAATATCTGGTTAACCAAAGTTTCAAATACCTGGAAATCCACATTCGGTGACTTAACTGCAGTAAATATTTCTCTCTCGTGCATGGGGTATACCTCGTATTGAATTAACCCCCGTGGAATTGAGAGATTTAATTTTATTTTTTTTGCTAGAGTTTAGATCTGATATAAACCCTTAGAAACTCTGCATTCATTGCAGGGTACGATAGGCTGCAAACGGACCGTGAGAGAGCCCCTTTCTTGGGTAAAATGACTTCACGGCTATGGGCCTAAGATTTTAAACAATGATGGGAGGTACCACCAAGTCCCTGCTAGGGGTTCTGTACATATTGTTATTCCCTTATGGCAGAGGCTCCCAGCCTTTTGGGTACCAGGGACCAGTTCCATGGAGAGACCTATTTCTTTTTACAATACAATTTTATTGATTTTCTTGGGGATAGGGAAAAGGGTAAAGGATATAGGAAGGATGTTAATTCAAATTCTTTTACAACAACTTGCTTTCCAGAATTGTATGGTTCATATATCACATAAGTAAATATAACATTTATATCATATTACAATTTTTGATGTTCTATTGATTGACAGGTAAGTCTATCCTGCTCCCGCATCTCAAACAAAAAAACCTTTGT
>JANHFP010009240.1:195898-206350 GCA_032468135.1 Calamaria suluensis
GACCTTGGAGGTCATCTAGTCCAACCCCCTGCCCAGGCAGGAAAACCTACACCTCTTTAGATAAATGGTTATCCAATTATTCTGTTGCTTTGGAAAATAAGTTGACGGCTATCATGTCACCCCCAGTCCTTTTTTCTAGACTAGACATACCCAGTGCAACCATTCTTCATATTTATCTTCGTATATGTATCTCTGTGTGTGTGTGTGTGTGTGTTTCTCTGTGTGTGATTAAGAAATATGAGGTAGAAATATAAGGGGAAAGTAGGAAATATAACAGGTATTATTATATAGGTAAAATTTTAGTAGAATAGAAATTAAGAAGAAAATGGTGAAATATATAGGATAAACAGTGTGAGAAATACTGTTAGTCAAGTTGTTAGTAAGACAGAGATAATATGTTTGTAATTTTTTAATATGTATAGCATGTTATAATATTTTTATATATGTTATATTATATATAAATGTTATATGTGTCTTTTCACTCTCTATTACTTTTTTCTTCTTTTTTGTATGCAGTTGTCTTAAATGAAAAATGTATGTGTGGTATGTTTTATATGTTAATATTCAATAAAAAATATTTACAGAAAAGAAATACAAGGTAGAGTATAAATTTGTCTTTCCTATTAAATAAAACAACTATTAAAAGTAATGATCTTTTCTGTCTTCCAGAGTGGGAAATGACCAATCTTTTTTGTGTTTCAAGTGATTGATAAAATTCTGTTTACGTCTGGGGTTCTTTTCCCCCACTATTTGTCATTTACATAGCGCTGTCTGTGATTACTTTCCTAACAGTGAACTCTCCCATAGTACATTAGGTTGGATTCTGGCTTGTTCTCAAGGCCTATATTGAATAACCAAACACACTTGTAAATTAATCTATCACTACAAACTTAATAGTATTTGGTTTGAGAGCAAAGATTGCAATTATATCTCTTCAATATAACCCATCATAATATGACAAGAGATTTAGAATTATTAAGCAAACCTTTCAAAAATAATTCTATTGTACAAATGAGCTCCTAGCAGTCCCTCAAAGGCTATTCAGCCATCCCAACAAACATAATAAAGACTGCATATGTTAGTTTACATATTTTCTTAGCAGCGTTATATTGCTATGAATTAATTCTGGGAGGGCGAAGTTATCATCCTTTTTTCTTTGGTTTAGGGCTAATTTTACTTTTCCATTGGTGCCTCCTAGATGTGTTTAAATATAATTATCAGAATTCCACAGCTACATATGCACTGGAGATTTCTGGGAACTGTATTTCAACTGCATCTTTTTAATATCTCTAAAAACTTTATAGGACAGTGATGGCTAACCTTTTTGCCGTTGTGTGCCAAAAGTGGAGGGAGTGCGGGGGAGTCATGCACATACGTGCCCACACCCATAATTCTATGTGCCCTGTCATCACACATCCTGCGCATGTGCGCACGGCCCCCTGCCCTTCCCCCACTTTTGGCACACAATGGCACAGGTGGGCCCAGTAAGCCCGTTTTTTGCTCTCCCCAGATTCCAGAGCCTTTCTAGGAGTCTGGAGAGGGCAAAATCGGCCATCCCCACCCCCCTGGAGGTCCTCCAGAGGCCAGGAATAGCCTGTTTCCTGACTTCGGGTGGGCCCAGAAGTCCCAAAAATCAGCTGGCTGGTGCTCACATGCGTGCCAGAGCTGAGCTCACATGCCCACCGATATGGCTCCAAGTTCCACCTGTGGCACGGGTGCATAGGTTCGCCATCACGATTCTAGGAGAAGCATCTGCTTTTTGTGTGTGTGGTGGTGATTGGACAGTTTGGCATTGCATGATGCAACATTTAAACAGATGCAATGATATGCCCTAGGGGTATTTTATTTAATAGCTTCTATAAGCTATAGTGTAAGGATTGCAGCATTGTCCTCATTATCCTGAGGGATGTGAGACCTGCTGATTGGCATGAAAAGTGATGCTTTGTTCAACTTTTCAGATATCTTACTCAGATATGAGGATTCTAAAACAAGATTAAATTGATGTCATAATCAGGATGTACAAAGGCAATGTACTGGATATTTTTTCTATTTTCTTTTAAACTAAAAATTGCTATATTTTCTTTTCTAGTTTCAAATTGCTACAAGAAAGAGTTCATCTAAGCAGATACTTCAAGTGGATGAATAGACAAAGTAAGTTCTGAATACTTGTTGCACTACTTAGCAGACAATAAATTAAATGCCATACTTATACACATTGTTCTCTTGACATGAAGTCTAAAGTACTTGACTAAAAGTATAAAACAATTTTCCCAAAACATCAATATTACAATCAATGTTGATGCTTATATATCTACACAATCAATAAAACAATTTGGTGCTATAGTAAATTCATAATTATTAACTAATAAATATAAGACATTGGAAAAAGATAACATCAATTTAAACTATCCTATTAATAACTACCTCATTACAGCAATTAAATATTCATTAAGCTGCATAAGAAGTGATATTAAGCTATGTCCACAAGGTGGCGATGTCTAGAAAGTCTCTGAAAAAGGTAAACACAAAATACAAGAAAATCAGGAAAAATATATAAAAAACTATGAAAAGGGGGGGACGTTGTTGTACCTCTATGTCACCATTAATCAAATATTTAAAAAATCTAAATACACATTAAACATTATTATTCTTTACCTTTACAAATATAAAATCTACACCATACAAAAAGAATCTTTTTTTAATTAGTACTGTAGATAAATTTGCCTTTTCAAAAACATGCAAATCACACATCACTTGAATCCAGTCCTTAATAACAGGAATATTACTTTTCTAATTTCTCAAAATAATTATCTTAGTTACATTCCAGGTCCAATACAATTATAAAAATAATCTTAACAAAGATTCAGGACGGAACCTGTTTTGTGGAGAAGTAAAGGCAGTAAGATTTTTTTTCCCTTTAGAATGTAAATAGATTCTACTTTTTGCATAGAACAACCAGTTTAGAGATTTTCAAAGAATAAGTACAAATAATTGAGGGAAGAGCACTACAAGAAAAGTAGACTGCTTAATTCTGCAAAAGTTTATGCCATAATCAACTGGTACAATATCTTCAGCAGTCATTAATTTCATGGACTACAGTGTAATTTAAAGAAGCTGTATTTTTGGTAGAATTGCCCTGATCAGATATATGGGTTGATTTCCAGGCTACTAATTGCAATAGATCTATTTCTGTTGATCTTGAAGTGTAAGTTATAGATTGAAAGATCAGAAGAATATGAGTTCCACTCATCTTTATTAGCAGTTTCTTTTCCCTGCCTTGGAAGGCATTTTATGTGTTCCATTATTACAAGAGCTCAAGCATATCTGCAAAAAGGAAAGTGACTCTTTTTGGTAGAGGCGCCAAGATGAAGATTATTTTCTTTCAGACAGGATTTGGATTTTTTTTTCCTAATAATAAATTTCAGATAGGCATCTCTGCCAATGCATTTAATTATTTTTTCCTCATAATTGGTTTTGTTTCAAGTTCAAACTTTTTTATTTTTTATATAACAAGGGAAAAGGCATGGGATTATTTTAATTTTAATACAGCAGTGTGGGTTTAAGGCATACATTTCATTTAAGTCAGTATATAATATATTCTCAATATATAATAATATAGAAAGAGTAAATTTTTTAAAATTTCTTTCTTAAGGTTCCAACAGACAGTTTCAATCATTTAAAAAAGTTAAAATAGAAAATCTTAAAGATAACTACATTAATATTTTTCTTTTGCGTTTAGAAAATTTTTCTTTTTGTTGTTGACGTCTGAAAAAGTAGGCAAATATAACACACATCATTATTATTTTTCTTTTGGTCTTAGTTTCATGGGTGATACCCCCCCACCCCCACCCCGCTCCTGAGAAGAGCCCGGCCTCAACCTGACCTCCATCTCTAACATCTTTTCCCATTGTCAGATTTTATTAAAAAGGCATAAACTTTTGTGAGCTGAAATTCTTTGCACAGATTACCTGGTGTCATCTGATGAAGTGAGCTACAGCTCACAGAAGCTTCTTAATGAAATTGATTATAGGTGTTCCTCAACTTACAACCACAACTGAGCCTACAATTTCAGTTGCTAAGCAAGACAGTTAAATGAATTTTGCCCCATTTTATGACTTTTCTTGGCACAATTGCTAAGTGAATCATTGTAGAGGTTTTTAAATTAATCTGGATCCCCATTGACTTTGCTTGTCAAAAGGTCACAAAAGGCGATCGCATCATCCCAGATGCTCTACCATCATAAATACATGCCAGTTGCCAAGCACCCAAATTTTGATCACATGACTATGGGGAGGCTGCAATGGTTGTAAGTGTGAAAAATGTTCATGAGTCACTATTTTCAGTATCAATGTAATTTCGAACAATCTGTAAACGAATGGTTGTAAATCAAGGATTACCTGTAATCATAAAGTGCATTATCAGACTTCTGATTATTTTTACCATCCAAGAATAGCACAACTACAATATTTTCAATTGATAGGCTGATCTGTGAAGTCATTAGTGTTTAACATAAATCACATCTTAATTATTTATGGATTTATATATGGAATTTACCCATGTCTCACAATTTGATGTTTATTAATAGTAATATTAACATTAATATCATACATCTGATTTGAGTCACCAGTCCAAAAATAATTGCAAAGCACCATGATCAATTGGATACTCTTAATTGCAAATTCTTTCTTTTAGTTAGAAACTTGAGGGGTATATATTTTCCCCTGATTAAAATGATAAATAAAAGTTTATCTGAATGTTTATTTTGGGCTCCTGTACATATGTTCTGTGGCAGTAAGATAAATTCAGAGCCTTTTTAGGGCCCTGCTTTAAAATAGCCTGAACGTTTTATATATTGCACTTTTTTCTTTCAGCATTGATGTAATTTCTTTTTGCTTTGGTCAAATGATTATAATGTTTCATAAATTGCCATGTAATATTTAGCTTTTATACAGTATGTATCTCTCTGGTTTTTCTATGTTGCAAAATATGCTAATCTATTGACTATTCTGCTTGCTACCTTAACTGTTTGTAAGTTTCTTTTCTGTTCCTATGTTTATATTTATTACACCATCTAATCTATAGTTTGGGATTTCTTAAATATAAAAATTGTATTAGAAAGCAAACATGTTAAACATGTTAATTGTTCTCTCTTCCTTAGACTTTAACCCAGAGTCCCAGACCATTGAAAGCATACATTCTAAAATCTTGTAGGAGTTATAAATAATCTGTTGGAGCTGATTTTTTCAGATCTTCAAGGAAAAATTTTTCATAACTGTTTGCACAGTCACAGAGAATGTATCTTAAGTACAAGAGAGCACACTCTTTTGCCAGACTAGGAAAGTGTACACCTGCTAAGATTCTATAATTCCTATTGTACAATACTATTATAGCTTTTGAAGCTAAGTAAAAATGAAAAGGCCTTTACATATCAATATCTATTGAAGAGTAAAGACTGAATTTTGTATATATCTTGTATTGTTTCACCCGTTATTAAAACTTAATGGCACATGTATGATTACCAAACATGTTTTGGCTCTTTTGGGTATCTGGTTTCCTTTGTTACAGTCCTGGGCAATGATATTTTCTAGGAGTGATTCCATAGTTTAAAAAAGGGTATTAGAATAAGAAGTAAAATGGCAGTGGAGTACTGGTATTGTTAAGGAATAGTTAACCCTATCTCATTCATGGGCTGAGAACAAGATGTAGGCCTTGTCATGGAGACACAGCAGTAGAAGCAATATGTTGCCAGAGCTTGCTTGTGCTATTGAAAGGTAAAAGTGGAGAAAACCTCAAAGAAATAGTGAATCATATTGTTAGAAGTTTAGCTAACAATGACAATAGTGTTAGTATGTAATATATTGGCCTTCCAGAAGGCCCTTAAAACATGGTTCTATTAATTAGCTTGGGTTTCTGTGGTAGAGTGGAGCCTGTTAGCTGGTTAAATGAAAGTTAATGGATTGCACCCTTGTATGTTTTCCTGCATTTTTAAAATTCATCTTCTTTTTATTTTAATTTGTATTGATTGACTGTATTCTTAATTGTTTCTGTGTGTGTCACCCAGAATTATTATGTGACTCTACAGAATTATTATGTGGCTCTACAGAAGGAGTTAAATAAATGTTCATTTAAAGAAGCTACAAATGCATGTTTCATATGAAGCACGTCCCTTCTTCAACTTTCCTCAGCTCAAGGGCCTTCTACAACTTCTTTCTTGTATTATCGATCACACCAAAGTTTCTAGTTTGATCTTTTCTTGTAGTTCTTCAGGAACTAACAGAATATTTTCCAATGCTTTTTTTAAAAAAAATAAAAAATAGGCAGTCTGTTTCTATAGAACTCAGATCTTTTGAATGCTAAGCTATCCTCTTTTCTTTGAAACTTTTCATTTGATATGTTTTGGTACGATCAACTGTCTGTTTGACATTTTTAGGCTAATTTAGAAAATAAGAAAATTCCTTCTAAAAATACTGCCTTTTTGGATAACATCAAACTTTCCACTCTGTTTTCTACATTTATCTTTATTCTTGTTCAAGGACATGTGACCTTGAAGACTCTGCACTGATTCATCTGAAACCAAAAAAATAAAGCTGCTGGTCCTCTTCTTTTGTGATGCTGGATTTTTTCTTCTATTGGTTTTACCTGGATGCAAACAGCTCTTTGCTCAATAGCCTCTGCTGCTGAATTATGCTAAGGAAGGAATCTTAGTAACTTTACCAGTGAGCAGATCCTATCCTAATCAGTTTCTTCTTAATTTTACAAACACATTAAAAAACAAAGTTTCCAAAACTGTGCACTGATTTTTCCTGACCTTTTATATAAGCAATATGCACCCAATTCTTGCTTCACTCATTTCCTAGCCCCTGAGTCCATGGTGGCGAACCTATGGCACGCATGCCAGAGGTGGCACACAGAGCCCTCTCTGCTGGCATGTGTGCCATTGCCCCAGGTCATATCTCCATGTTGTTTCTTTCATGAGCTTGTTTCTCTGCAAATGACGAAACAGAAGCTCACGAAAGAAAAAGATCTTACCTCTTGCTGCACTACCAGTCTTGTGATGCCCTGCCTCCCTTCACCCAGCTGGTCTTTGGGTCTCTGCTGCGAATGCACGCATGTCTGCACATGCATGTGCATGCACCTCTCAATTTGGGCATGCACGTGCATTGTTTGGGCACTTGGTATCTAAAAGTTTTGCCATCCATGCCCTAAGCAGAAGCAAACCATAGGTTCACTTTCTTCCCTCCCTCGTACAGAGGCTACACAGCAACTTATAACCATGGATAAAGCTGTTTTGGAAGATTTTGTTTGTAAAAGTCCTGCCATACATTCTTTCAGCGTAATGTCAACTGCAGACCTTTTGATAGAAATAGATGTTGCTTTTATACCAAGGCACTTTTAACAGCTGCTCACAGGATTTACTGAAAATCTGGATGACAACAGGATGCTAGCAATTTATTTTCTTTGTGTATTTAGGTCAGCAACAGGGAGAATTGATAAACTGCAAATGAATTGTGGAGGATTGAAAACTATACCAGTTAGAAATGTCCCAAAGAAGAGGACATTTTCAAATTACTTAAAATTCAATTCAATAAAGCCAAAGAGCTAACATTCTAAATTAAGAAGTGAAAGTGTGGAGGCAAATTTTGTGAGGAGATAAAACTCTCACTCATCCCTTCTTGATTTCTAATCTCTCAAGTTAGTTCAGCATTTGTGGTTGTCCCAACAATCTGAAGGCACTGGGGAAAAAAACAGAAATTACCTTTCCTGGTTTCTCTTTGATTGCTTGTGTCTTTTTAGAACCCTTACCATAAGATCCACCATAGTACTGCTAACTTACACAACAAACTGAATGTTGATGTATGCAAAAGGCAGGAATCCTGGCAGGGGAAGTGATTCTTTTGTTGTGTCCTGATGCCAATCCCTTTCATATAGAGGATCCATTTGTTGTGAGATCTGTTGCTCAGTAATAGAATAGGGTAGATTTACAAGGAAATGACAGTATTGTATCCCAAAAGAATAGGAAAAGTTGCACAGTGGAAATGAAACCTTCATCATTTTTGTCATATTTTATTCCTGGTAGAGTTTGCCATTCTTTCTTTGCTGCTCAAATGTTTAAATCCCCCCTAAATATAATTTCTTAAATGGCTTTAATGATCTCCTCTTTCTCATAAGGAACTCATAAGAGTGATAATGGTTTACATTCCTAACAACTCTGTCAAATGGGGTGAGGAACAATCACCATCCTATCAACTTAATGTGTTTGTTATTTATTTGACTTCCTCTCATTCTAGCACTTTGTTTATTACTCCACACTGAGAAGAAGAGACACATTTCACAGAATGTTTGCAACAATATGTGTGAGAGACAAGGGAAGAGAGAACAGGACCTGTAAATAGCTTTCTCAGTGTTATTTGGCAGTTCATTTGTCCATCCTTTTTGTTCTTGGCAACTTCATTCTTTGGACTCTTGCATCTGGATACATGAACAGTGCCTAGAGGAACAGAAGAGCCACTGTTGTTCACAAAATATTTTCAGACTAAGTATCCTTTGAGGCTCTCTCCTGTTATTTATGTGAGCATCTGATAATCATTAATACAAAAGGGGAAGGAATGGCTGTGACATAGGAGACCCTTGAGTCAAAAAAAAGGATACTGTAGTCAGTTTGCAAGCTGATTGAAACACATTGGATTTTGTTCTTTTCTTTTCCTTCTTCCACAGGCAAATTTACAGCAACAGCATGTGGTACATATCTGTAACAATATCAGCCATTTAAAAAATAACATGCACAAATAAAATTGCCTAGTGTAAAAGATCCCAAATCAAAGTTGTCCTTGGAAAACAAATTATCCTAACAAAATATAATTTTAATTTTTAATGCTTTATTATTTGAATCTGGTTCTTCTGTTCTGATGAGCACTGCCAAAGTAGAACAGTGTAAAACAATGCCTAGAAGGAGTTTTGTGCAGAGAGAAAGGGAAATACTGAGATAAAGATATTTTAAATCATGTTTTAGAGATATTTAGACTGTTTTTTTTTTTAAAAAAATTTGCACTGTCCTATTTAATAAGAAATATTTTCTTTGTCTTCACTTGGTGGGGGGAGGTTGAATGCAAAGCACTCTCTTTAGGCATATTTCTCTTATCCCAAATTACTACTTATTAATTTGCTAAAAGGCATAATTAAAGAACCAAACAGTATTCTAACTACTTGCTTTCAGACTGTGTTCTTATGTCAGTTAGTTCATAAATGGAAGTAGAGCTTTGAGGAGAATGTGCAACTATAGCTGTGGGAGATGGAATCCAGTTAAATGACTTAGTGTATTTGTAGCAGCTTGTGATGATGGTAAAAGTAAGTACATCTGTAATGTGTGCATTGTTTCCAAGCAGTGAATGTCAGCCAGGCTAAAAAGTCTGCTATCCATATGGAACTTATATACTTTCTTCTCTCTGTTCTCACAATAGTTCTGCCAAAATTGTAAATATAAAAAAAGAAAAAAATGTAGGCCTTTTTTCTCCTTTTTATACTGTAATTTTACCAAACACTGTTGAAATAAAACGGCTGGTGTTGAGAACAGGACACCCCAGAAATATAGTTGATTTTTTTCAGCATTGAAACAAATTTAACATGCAATGCTACGTTATATTCAGTATTTTTAGAATTTGTTGCTTAATGGCCTCAATGTAGACATTGAAATTTCAGTTTTTAAAAGGTAGATCAAAATATTTTTACAATATCCAGAACTATTCTCTCAGCATAGTTTACAGGTTTTTAGATGTATCCATTAAGTTATTTTGCAGTCACTTTATTTTTTTTAATGGTTCAAGTATGTGTTAAAAGTGCATTTCTCAAAGGAAGATAAAATATTTATACAATCCAACATCCATAACGATACTTAAATATTTACTGTATATCAGCTTTGTCTAACCTAAGCCCATAGGCTGCATAAGGCCCTGAACACCTAGTGCACCCCTGCAAGATAATAAAGAAAATATAAAAAAGGAAACTTGTTATATATATATGTTAACTATATTTTATATTTTATAGGCAGTCCAAGATAATTCCACTTCAGTCAATGCGGCCCAGGCAAGCCAAATGGTTAGACAACTGTGCTGCAAACTATTATTGCTTTACTGTTTACATAGCACTGTAAATATATGTAATGCTTTGCAGAGTACATGGAGTACATGATACATGCTGTTGGCAAATTATGTGGCTCAGAAGAAATGCAAGAAAAGTACACACTTTTAAAATAAAAGCAAATAGAAAAGCAAAATGGAACTGCTTCAGCTAGATTAGTTAATAGCAATGGCACTTTGACTTATATACTGCTTCACAGTGCTTTATAGCCCTCTCTAAGCGGTTTATAGTCAGCATATTGCCCCAACAATCTGGGCCCTCATAATAGGTGCAATTACATAGAGCATGAAAACAGCTTTACAAAATGTTTAAGTTTTA
>JANHFP010009240.1:245818-256495 GCA_032468135.1 Calamaria suluensis
TATTTTTAAGAGAAAGGATTTGATTTCTCTTGGCAGGCATAATCAAACTCATAAATACAGTAGCATCACTTTTCAAAAGCTGTATGCTGTCATAATCCAACAAAAAGAATCCATAATATTTATTATCCTTATGCCACCTCCAAAATGTTTCTTGTGCTAAAAAAAACAAAGAAAAAACAGAGGAAGTCATTTTTTAACACTCCTATCTCCATCAGTGCAGTCATGTCTCTTTTTCCTTCTAGGAAAACTGTTAAAATACTTCCTTTTGAAGCGCTTTTTGGGCTTTTCGAGGTTTGTTTCGAAACTGCTCTCATCCAAAGCCTCTCTGCTCACCATCCTGTCACATAGGAATATTTTGTGTCCATGGGAGGAGAGTAATGCACCCGGTTTTCTACGGTCCCCTTTGTATGACTAGCATTTCCCCCTCCCAATTTGGAGATGGGAAGTGGTTGGCTTAGGAGGCAGCAGGGTAATAGTTTAATATAAAACCTGATCTGCTCAGTTGTGCTGAGGGGAGACAGACTCTTGGAAGGAAAGGGGAAATCCCCACCCCCACCCGTGGTGAGTAATCCTGTTATTCCGTTACAGTTTTAATATACATTTGAAATTACTTTTACTGAATAGCACACCATAAAGCTTTGGTTATATATTAAATGTAAACTGAAAGGAATGTAAACATGTATTGTTAATTATAAATAGATAATGACATAATAGATGCAAAAAGGTCTTACTCAGATGTACCAGTCATTTTGCATTACCCACCAATTGTCGCATGACAGAATATACTTTTTTTGTCTCTGAATATGTGAATAATTTGATTTGCGTTTATCTTTTTACATATTTAATAAAAAAAATGTTACAATCTGTCTTGCTCTATAGTGAGCTTCATGAGATCCTGTGTTGGGTTTTATGACTTACAAATGGGATAGGGTTTTTGAGTTGTCAAAGCAAATTGCTTCATAATCAAACTTAACGTACTGTAAACATCAGTTTAAAATTATTATTAATGTTCATTTTTTGAGGGACAGCAAATGCCATTGCTAAATTCAATCCAGTTTAAATAATTAATTGATAGACACCCCATACTGAAAAAGCTACAAAGAGTCTGCAATGTGTGGAGTCATCAGTGGAGTAACTGCTAAGGATAGAAACTCTAGGTATTCTTACTGTTGCCAATACATAGATGATTGATTGATAGATGGATGGATGGATGGATGGATGGATGGATGGATGGATGTTGGTTGGCTGGCTGGCTGGCTGGCTGACTGACTGACTGATTGACTGTCATAGATATATACACTCCATTATGACTACAAGTGAGAATTGTTTGATGTGGTAGTTAAGGTATTAAGTTAGAAACCTAAAGACTATAAGTTATTAAGCATAAAGCCCTCTGGGTAAACATGGGCTAGTCACTTTCTTAGGCCTAGGAAAGAGACAATAGCAAACTCTTCTTTAAAAAGTTGCAAAGACAATTAAAGGGCAATTTCTGAGAATTTGACATGATTGAACAAGGGAAAATGACTACAAATACTATACTAACACATAACGTAATCCAAAGGCTGTATGCAAGGGCATGGGAAATGAGTTTGTATGGAGTCAGTCTATAAACAAAACTACTATAAGTAAAGAAACTGCAAACTTGAAGAAAGAATTATGTATACACTGCCTACCTCGGTGCAATTACACCTACACAAGGAAGGTACCTTATTCATATTTGTGGCTGTTGACTCCTCTGCCAACTCTGTCATCTATTTCCTGAATAACTTGTTGAAAATGCTTTTTTTTACTGTTAGTGAGGAACAGCAATGGGGGCAGGGAAAGCTGCATAGAAGAGACATTCCCATTTGTCTGCCATTCACCCTGCTTACTCCAGTTGGAGATGAGGTAAGAGCCAAGCAAATGAGTATGGACAGCATAGTTCATGGCTTCCTTGTGCTCCCCAGCTGTTTGCTGGAGAGCAAAAGGAATGGTGGGAAAGGAGGGCAGAAGTACAGGAGAAAGCAGCGGTGATATATCTTAGCAAACCCTGGCAAAGGATGCCTGATAATAGGGAGAAAGGCCATTCATGCTTAGCAGCAGAAACAAAGGTACACTCTTGAAGGACCTTGACAAACTATGTACTGCTTTTTGGGGCATATTGCAGTAGTGGCTGCATTACTGGTGCAGCTTGTGTGACACAGGAAGTGCACTTTGATGGGGGCACCTTCTTGGCATTAAATTATTATTATTATTTATTATTACTTATTAGATTTATATACCGCCCCTCTCCTCGCAGACTCGGGGCGGTGATTAACTCAGTATTTTCTAAATGACCTAGTCTTTATTTCTGGCCCAAGCTGCCTGCTTTCCACTATGATTACCTGATGAATTAAATTAGGCTTCTGCTGGCAATTCAATTGGAAACTGCAAATCTCTACGTTCTCCCATTATAGTTGAGAAATGCCAAATTACAATTGCTTTTTCACCCGTGTGTCATAGTGTATTTCTTCATTTTCTATCTTGCTTTCAATTAAAAACAATCTGAAATTTAAGTTTGCAAGGTTATACATTAAAGGCAAAATGTTTTTCTCCCTTTGAAAACTAGCAGTATTTTACTTCTTAGCAGAACTGGAATTATTTTCTAGGCATAGGTGATAAATCTTTCCAAATTTCATATCATTAGGTCCATGAGTATTTTGTTATTGTTCAACAACAAATCAAATTTTGGTGTTCTGGTTTTAAAAAATGCTGCCAAGTTAATGATCAAGGTAAAATGAAAGAGCAGCTTAGTTTCACAATGAAGGTTTTTAAAAACAAAATATATTTAATGGAATTCTAACCATCTGGAGATGTCATAGGATACTTATAAGTACTCACCAGCTGATTACAGGAGCAATACTGAAAATTTTCATGCAAAGGTGTATGCCAGGAAAATACAAAAGCATCTGTAGGAAGAACACACCCACATAACTCTCATGTCACTCACCTCACCCTCAACATCCATTCCGCTTGCAAAGTTTGGATCTCCTCAACCTGTCAGTGAACCCACAAATAAGAAAACCAAACTTTCCAACTTCATTAACACATTGGCTGAAACCAAATAAGTGTATTTCCTATTAGGAAATTGACAAATACCAAAGCAATCATAACTAAAGAAATCCCCTCAAGTTATGGAAATATTTTATCCACATGATGCAGGTCCTCCAGCACTAGCAAGAATCCAAACATCTAGACACACAAGAGACAAGGATTGTATCCCATGAGATGAGAAAACTGAATTTCCTTCCCTCTGGAGCCCATGCATTTCCCAGGGCAAAACACATTGACAGGCAGAATTCACAAACAAGGAACCACTCACACCCCATAAATATTTCTTCAAGCAATTGTTTTGAGTCCTTCATTGTACAACCAAGCTCAGATTCTATAAATTCTTCTAACATATCCATGTTAACAATCTTTTAAAATTCTGTAGATGTTGAGCTGGGTAAACAAATGGCTTGTATATGGTAGTTGAAAGACAAACTACATATTTAATTGATTGTGGCAGTTAAGAGCACTGAATGAAAACGTGAAAAAAATTATAACAAGAAACTGAACAGCAACTGAATACTGTGAAAGACACAAGTAAAGAAAGATGACCAGAGTTTGGGTTGTATTGTGCAAATATTGACAGCACAACCCCATCCTTAACTCAGAAATAAGTCTTAAAGTTTAAGTAGGTTTTGTACAGAATTATAGAATTTGACTGAAACTGCTGTGGCACTAAAGGAAAAAAATATAAAAGAGAAGCATGGATATTACTGATTGATTAATGAAATATGAAAAAAAAACTTTGCCTTCCAAACGTAATTCTTTTAACACAAGGTTTAATCGAATGTCTTGAAACACATAACTTTACTGGAAAAAATCCACAGTAAATTGCTGCCTAACAAGGAACATCTGCCGATGTGTCTTTTCTTATAAGAATCTCATCATTATTGACTTGAATATGTCTGGATAATATCAGAAGCAGGAAATTACAAAGCTAGCTTTTCTGACTGAGGAACAGAACCTGAACTCTTAACAAAAGAATCCATTCAGAATGGAAAAATGTCATTGCAATAAATTGTGTCTCTTACCGGAACATGTATCCAGTTTAGCAGCATTGCTTTACATTCCACATTTTGGAGGTCTCAAATACAGCAATATCATATGTAATCTTAATCATAATCTTTCTTGATTGAGTCTTATTTTTAAGTAATCCAACTGGTAGACTTGTCATCTTTAACTTTTGTGTTACCAGTAAAAACTTACTGGTAACTTTTGTGTTACCAGTAATGTTTTTATTTTGAAAGGTTAGAAATTTAATTAATGAATAAAAATACTTCAAACTATACTGCAAAACTATAGTTATGATACTATATGCCATACCAATAAAGATGCAGGAACCAGAAATATGGGGAGAAGTTAACCTCAATTATCAGTGATCAATAGATCAGCAACATCCAATAATGATTTATTTCAACAATGCATACGAGTTATACACAACAAAAATTAGAAAGTTTTGTCCATTTCAAATGCAGCAAAAATCTCAATCCATAAAATACATTACTCTTTAATCAAAGCAAATTATAAAATGTTATTGTTCATAGATAAATGGTATACTGAAACTGCTACACTGAAATTCTGTACAGTAGAGATGTCAACAACCAAGATACTTTACAAAATATCCCCCACTTGTAGAAGATGAAGCTAGATCAGCACTCTAGTCATTATCAAATTGGAAGGTTATAAGAATGGATGGGATATTTACAAAAATATGGAAAGCAACAAAAGAATAATCAGCAAAACTTCTAACCAAACTATATCAGCAAATCTGGAAAATGACAGTGGCCAACTAACTGAAAAAGGTGAATCTACAAAATAATCCTAAAGAAATGAAATTTAAAGTATGCAAATTATCATGTAATAACCTATATCTAAAATAGCAAAATAGTGCTTACAATTATTCAATGTAGTTTAGAGCTCTGTGGAAAAGGAGACATAGTAGTCCTTATGATCACAATTGAGCACAACATTTCTAAATTGCTGAGTTTTGCTCTTTCTTGCTACAATTGTTGCAGTTGTTAAATTACGAACATGGTAAGAGAATCTGGCTTCCCCATTGACTATGCTCATTAGAAGGTCACCAAAGGTGAGCATATGACCATGGGACATCACAACCATCATGAACCAATCACCAAGCATCTGAATTTTGCTGGATGTTGCAACAATGAAAAACAGTCATATGCCTTTTTCAGTTCAGTTATAAATATAAATGATTATATGAGCAATGGTGGTGCAGTGCAATGGTGGTGCACACCCACACAACCGGTAGTAAAAAAAAGTTGAAACTCACCACTGATATATGTGTGTGTGTGAGTGTGTGTGAGTGTAAAATATATATAAAATATGTTATGTGCATTGATATTAATCATTTTCAATAAAGATATAGATTATGACTGTAATTATATAATTATAATTATGGGGAGGGAGCAGAATGTAGAGGAGGGAAGTGGGGGTCTACTATTGGTCCCTCAATCACTTCCAGTGTGATACTCCCCTGGTTGAGGCCTGAAGCCACTTGGCAGAGCCAGACTCTCATGCAAGAGCAGCAACTTTCTGACCTCATTTTGGAGACAGAGCACAGAACAAGGAGAATGTGGGGGCAGCAGTTTCTCATATCCCTTGATATGCATATTGCCAAGTTGTGGAAAAATCTCTAAGAATATAAATCTTTGATCCCAAACAAATGTTTTTAAAAAGATTTTAGGATTCCTTTTCATATCTCATTCTTCCTAGTGTTTATTATTTTAACATAGTAATTACTTTGTAATTTCCTCCACTGCTCCTCTAAAAATAGAGCAGCAGTGGTACTATATATAAAACATCTACTTGATTTCCCACAAGGATCTTAAGTATTTAGAATACCTTCCTGAATATTTTCAAGCTTGCTGTTTCCAGAATTGCCTACAGTTAATCTGCACGATAGTTATGGTTTCTATTAAAGAAACCTTTTGCATTAAAAACCTATGTAAATACAGCAGTCAAACATCTGCATTACATTATGCTAGAGATCAAGCAACATGATGCTTGATGTTAGACCCATATTGCTGCAAACCAAAATTCTCAGTTTTCAGAAAGAAAAGCAATAGAAAAGAACAAAAGGAAAGGAAAGCAGACTTAGAAAAGCAAGTCAAAAGCTATTAGCTACTTACTTTATATGAAATGAAATTTTTAACCAGGATAGATATGCTGACCATAAACACTTTTGGTTTTGTAAGAATTCAGGGAAATTTGCCTGAAAGCTCATTCATTTTCTTGGAAAGGCAGATGGAGTTTGTCAAGACTTACTCTACTATTTCTGTGTTCTCCTAAGGCTTAAGCAAGTTGGCTAAGAATTACTCAGGCAGTTAGACAGTCTGAATAAACTGTTGTAAGTCAAGGACTACCTGAGGCAATTTCTCATGAAGTTTCTCTATTATGTGTTTGATGTTCACAGCCTCTGATACAAAATCCAAAAACATTTAGAAATAGTCTATCATCTATCATCATCTATCAATCTAATTTTAAAGGCTGCATTTATATGCATAACAGAAAGCAGATTGACAAAGGATGAAAGAACTTGCTATTCACATGAAAAGCTAAGTCTTGGCTGGATTGCGTAGAAAGACATGCCTTTAAAATGAAGGGGAGAAAAAAGCCCCCCATGATTGCACAGACTGCTGTGATCAGGAGGCTCTCTACATTAATTTAAAGGCATGTGTTTCTACCTAATCCAGCCAAGACTTAGGTAGAAACATGCTTTTAAAATGAAAAAAAATAAAAAATGGCCATGCCCACCCAGTCACATGACCCACCCACCACCAAGCCAAGCCCACAGAACTGGTAGCAACAAATTTTACATTTCACCACTGCTATCATATCTTTCTCAATTGAGAGTTAGTTTGGTGTAATGGTTGTGGCATCAGGCTAGTAACGGAGATTGTGAGTTCTAGTTCTGCCTTGGGCATGAAGCCAACTGACCATTCACTTTCTCTTAATCCTAAAACGACAATGGCAAGCTGTTTTTGAAAAACACTGCAAGGTTTTCATTTATGACAGTTCCATAGACTCTGCCTAAAAATTATTTTTCTTGCCATTTTTTCACAAGAGAACAATTGAAATGTAGATGAAACACGTATCAACAACCTGTCGCTGAAAGTTAGATTTAGACTGAACTTTACAGTATTGCATAACAAGTAATTCTGCTGTATCTCATGAGCAAACTTCTCAGATCTGCCCCAGTTTGATCTCCTAAGAAAGTAAAACTCTCAACTCCATTTAAAGTGAGAAGGCACTTTTACTAAAAGATGCTGATTGCAGGAGAGTCAAGTGGAATCTGAAGTTCCCATGTGCTAACACAAAGCTAAAACCCCTGGTTTCCCCTAGCCCTCCCTCTGTGGTCTGTCCATGCATAACCAAATCTCCACTGCTGAGATGTTATGAGAAAATCTGAAGTGTTCAGGCTGGTGAAGATGCCAGCGCCAGCATGAATTGGATGCTTCTGTTCTTCTTCAACTGTCAATCCCCCCCAATTTCCTGCCATAAAGGTATACATCAAATTGCCCATCTGTTCCCCCTCCCTCTCCCAATGATGACAGAACACCAGTAAGGCGGCAAGCAGAAGCTGGTGGTTCTGACAAAACTAGCTATATCTCTTGTAATGTCATACTTGGAACATAGCCCAAAATAACTTTTTTTTTAAATAAGGAAGAATTGTGTAAAATAAAAGTTTTATGAATTTCAGAACAAAGTGTACAAGTAGGAGGAACCCAAGCCCTATGAGTTAATGTTCCAAAACAACATACTGTATAAAATTGAAGTGCATTTGCAGATGATTCTGATGAAACTGAAGGTAATTACAGATAGTGTGCCAGGTAAGAAAAAGTCATAGAAATCTAAATAAATCTGACAGTTCGACAGAATGGACCTTCAGAAAATGAAATCCTTGTATTGGGGAATCACAGGATTCTCTTCTCTCCGTGGAGTATATTTCTGTTGAATAGTATAAAGTATTTTTCAAGTTAAAATAGCATATTTCTAAAAACAAAATCCAAATTCTTTGTTAGATTACATCTTTAAGTCAATTTTGAAAATCACAGAGTAGGGTGCATCATGCACCATTATTTTCCCCCATTGTTTATTAAGCAAGAAAGTAAACAAGGAAAAGAGTGAAAAAAGGGAATGGAGTAGAAAAAATAGTTGGTATTGAAGCCAGGAAATATGTATTGAGTCACTTTCTTGACTTCAATTTGGGAAAAGACTGCAGATTTTCATAATGTGATCAACCAGGTACCTCAAAGGTTAGAGATATTACCCCTTAGTGCTCTAATCCTGAAATCATTCATTGGCTTTGATTAGTACTTGTGATTGTTAGAGAAAAAATCCTGTAACCAATTCTACTTTCCTTTGAAGCTTCTTTTGATTGTTTCAAAATTGCCACTTCAAAGAAAAAGCATGATGTAGCATGAGTAATACCCTTATTCAAATCCTGTTAAATATAATATTGAATATAGGGACAACAGTATATTTGTATTTACTAATTTATAATGTTCCAAACTCAGACTAGCTGTTTTAAATTTGAAGTCACTTAATAGATATTGTTTCATTCAAACCACATTGTGTATACATGGGATGTTCTCCATATTAGAAAAATATCTTACGATGCTCAACTTTATACATTATTTTGGTTTTAGCTAATATTTAATAGCCCCTTTGAAACTCCATGTATCTATATAAATGAATATTTATAAAATTTATACATTTTATTCTCTTGGGAGTTGCTTTCTATCATATCATGAGGCATGAGGCATTACAAAAAAAACCTTTGAAAATTATTTCAATGTAGTTCTTGTGACAATGTTGTTCTTCATTTAGGTCTGCATGCTGCCAAAAGAATATGAGCATTTCATTAGATGATACTTCGTACTTATTTTATGGATGACACTGGAAAAAGCAGAGGTCCAATACAAATTTTATATTGTACATATAAAACTGATCCATATTTTATTAAACATAAGTACCCTCCTGACAAATATGAAAATGAGAACTATGCACCATAAACATGCATTCTTACTGCTCAATATAAATTAACTAAGCACTATAATATGAATTATGTATGTGCTGTTATTTCTTTTAGGATCAATATAGATACATAGATTTATGCCGAGGCTATGTCTTTTCTCTATCATTAGCCTCTCTCTGCAAAATGAATTTTATTTCTTCAAACCATTTTGTATACCCATCCTTTCCTGTGATTACAATATTGACATTTATTTTCATCTGCTTAATGAATACTAGCTTCTCAAAGAAACACCCCTAAGAGAACTTACATAGCTTATTTAGCACATTTTATCCTAGAAATTTAAGGCAAATTACTCTAGGATTTTTTCAATTTTTGGAATAAAGAAGAGATAAGCAATGGAAGGGCCTTGTATGATTATTTGTAGTATGTGATTAATGCTGGGAACTGAATACAAAATTCTCACCTAAAATTCTGTGAATTCTAAGTTGCTTAGTAATTAATAGGCGTATTTGAGTCTTTTTTGAATTTTTGTAGAGTCCAGAATCTAGGATTTGACAAATTATTGTAAATGTGGTGGTGTCAAGGTAATTTTCACTTACATAGATTATAAGATCTTTATTTTCAGAAATTTTAGCTGAATTAACCATTAAGAGGTTATCTGAACACACAAATCACAATTTTTAGCCAAAAAAGTCTGCAGAACTGGACTGTTCATCAGAAAACCTAATAAACCTAAACTCCTGACAATCATGGCTTTTTTTTTGCCTGATATTTTATTTCAAACATTTTTATTCCATCACGTTTAAGTCCTCATGTCTATATTGGAAAGCTTGAAATTATTCAATATGATATTTTAATATTATGGCTGGAAATAAAGTAATTTCAGTAATAGTTACTATTGTTCTCTCTGTCCATGTATGCTATTCCATGCCAATTAAAAACACAAGAACTTCTGTTCGAAACATGGTTTTGGTATTCTCACATGCACTAAATTTATCATGCTATCTGATAATGGCTGCTTATGGAATAACTATCTATTCTGTGAGAAAAGCAATACATTTGTATCTATCCTTGTATTCCTTTGGGCTTTTTTCTTTAAAATTGTTTCAAGTACACAAAGTATGGATAGTTTAGGAAAAACTATAATTATTAAAATTCTGGTTAATTAATAATTATAATTATTCACTTCAGTTGGTTCACATTTTTATTCATATGATGCCAAAGGAACTGAATGATTGTTTCTTTTTTTTCAGTTTTGTTGGATCCCTGTGATATATATTATAAATAATACAGATAGTATTGCACGACCACTCATTCTGTAACTGTTCAAACTGTAGTGGGATTCAGCTAGTTCTCAGCACTTCGGGAGAACTGGTTGTTAACTTTCTGAGCAGTTTGGTGAACTGGTTGTTGGAAGAAACTATTATGGCAGAGAACCAGTTGTTAAATTATTTGAATCCCACCACTGTGTTCAAGGTTACCTTGGTTCTTCAGAGTTTCTGCCATTGCAGTATTCCTGCAGCCACAAGATTGTGAATTATTATTATTATTATTATTATTATTATTATTATTATTATTATTATTATTATTATTATTATTATTATTATTAT